>OZ025251.1:47560987-47666900 GCA_964019135.1 Arenicola marina
GTCAAATATTTATAGAACAATTTGCTGGGAATTTCTTTCTTTCCATGACGCGTTGAAATGTACTGCACATACTTATCATAAATAGACGAAAGAGCCACTTTCTCATCGCTGTTTGGAGGCTGCAGTGCAGTACTGCTCGTATATTTAGTCAACAACCTGTAGAAATGAAAAGAATTAATTAAAAAATTATCTACAGAGCAAAAGCGTTATATTGCCTTTATAATGCCGAAGAACTACAGCGAAAGACAATAATTCATGCTAATAATAGATGTCAACACAATATAAGAAAATTATAAACTGTAACGAAGCGAATATATAAGAGTTTCTCCTTCCGCCTGATTGGCATTTGTATATAAAGTAATTCGGCAGGATGAAATTCGGGGCGAAAGTAACGAACACTCAGAATCTGAGGGTGAGCTAGTCAGGGGGGTCGAACTGTCTCTGAGCGGGCTACGCCGCTGAGACAAAAATACAAGCTTTAGAGCTTTTAAGATTAGTGGCTGGGATATATATACGACAATCACCCATTTAATAAGCCTCAGCGTTAATTAAGGCCAAAAGCTAATTATAATTACTTGACACTGGCAACTTACCAATAGTTGGATAGAGACAGGATATGGCTCTTCTCTCCCCTAGTATGTCCTGTAGACGTTGGCCGAAAACAATAACCGTTCTGCCGTATATATATAAAATATATGCGTGGTCACTCGACGGTAAAATACCAAATGAAAGTGTAGCAAACTCTAGGCGTCAAGTGGCTATTTATATGCTATCTAAACGTATCACATGCATGCATCTTGAGGCTCTTTGACGATGGGTGCGCCGGTTTTGACGAAGGAGTGCCTGCGAGTCATGGACCGATATTTTATCTGACCAAGAAGAGTGAAATGAATCATTAAGGAAAAGCAAGTGTTCTCAAAGCCACCAAGAGTTTTATCATTTGAGGTACTCACATTGTGGGCCGATGTATTTGATGGAGGATGGGTGCGGCGTTCGCTTGACAAGATAGTGACATGTGTGATTAAATCAGAGACTAGTTAGGTTGAGAGTTTATCTGTGGACAGCAAGTGTCAATAGGGTTCAAGTGTACTGACTTAATTTATCTCTACAAATATTTATTAAATGTAAGTTACGGTTGTTATACCGATCAAGGTCGACCATAATAAAACGATACCTTTAATATAACGTTTCGACTAATAATCGGTTTAACCGCCACCCATACCTGCATGAAAAAGAGAAATCCCAAGACTGCCTTGAACGCGTCAAAATACGTCATATAATTCAGGGCCAATGAGGATGGACTTCCCCAGTGTTAGCTTATGCGCATGCGTGCTGAGTGGCAAATGGCGAGTGAAGTTGTGTATGTTTGTCAATTTGGATGTTTTCACCCAATTTCTAAGCTTCACCAAGGTCCATTGACTCTTTTTCGGTGTCAAAGGTGAGACTTAGCGCTAATGCTTGGTTTGATGTGGTTTTGGAAGGCCGGACAACAATGGGATATTTCAAAATATATGATGTTTGTCAGGCCTCTCGGAGATGTTGCATACTCTGTTATTATATATAGATAGGAGCGTACTGATTCGAGTGCTCGTGGGTCTTACACTTTGAAGAACCGCGTTTGGCTACACATAGAGGACTCGACGTCGGGTAAACCGATACTAAGGGTTGGGATTTCGCAACCCCTGCTTTCTCTCTTTACTAAGCCATTGGGGTAGGCATGACCCACATCATTAGTGTATCACGATGACAATGATTCATACAGGGCGTCGCTCACAGGCGTTGCCTGACCTTGAAACGTGGGATTTGTCGACCCAAGCGTTCTCTCTTTGTCAAGTCATAGGGGTAGGCGTGACCTTATGATCCCTCCAATTATCTCCGTGTGACCGCGGCGATTTAGTCAATACAGGGTGTCACTTGACCTCAACAATTAATGATTGTGTTGACGACCTGGTTTTAAACTGCTTGCCTACGCGTATTTGTTAGTCGATGTCACAACAACAGTGACGCATGGTGACATGGCACATTCCCAGCTAGCAATGCATTATCGGCCCTACGTTGGCGTAGGGTGGGCAGACATACCGTGCGTGTGCCAACGTCGAAACAATGTAACGCCGACTAGTACACGCGCTCGGTATCCAACCGTTGGTGCGAACACATTGGATTATAGTTGTTTCGTGGCCTGCATGCGCTCATGCCCTACGTGCCACACACAGCGCCATCTAGTGAGTGGATCGACCACGTGAGTTGTCCGGCAGACATTTTTAGGAGAGCACCTGTCTGCTTAAAATTATCGGGACGATTTCCGGGAAATTTGCTAGTTTGAATAATATGTCGCTTTATAGCCATGTCATATGCGATTCCTAATAGTTTTAGAATTGTCATATCATGTTGTGCACTGATTCTGATGATACCTGTGACTGTGGTTGTGTGAAAAAAATAAGAGTCAAGTGAACTCGACACTCGGCGTGGTCTTGCCTAGCCTGAATGTTCAGACGTTAGCCTACCGTTTGACAGTCTGATGATTACTGTAACAGTGTAAGTGTCAGGACTGTAATGTCTGAACTTTCACTCTAGGTCTTGCCACTCTAGTCTCTACATCTCTTGCCGAGTCTCGGTTGATTTTACATTTTAAAATAACGATCTACAATATTGATTTTTTTTTATCTCATCAACGTTTTTGATGATGTCATCTTAATAATGTATACAGTTGTGGAAGCCTCTTTGAAGCTCTGCCGCCTTATAAAGTGCTGTCTTGTTGCGGTTAAACCAGTTTCATAAGTTTACTACAGACATAACTTTGTAAGCCCAAACTTGATGATGTCAAGCCAAAGTTTTGACGTATTTTATAATTTGTTACATGCCATGGTTTTGTATGGGTTAATAACTCTATATGTTTTACATTTTTAGCTGTCTGTATTATCAGTCATAGCAAACAGCCCAAACTTAAAATGTGTATGAACAGAGTTAAAAGCTATGTTTGTCAAAAAATAGGACCTTTACTCCCAGCATCCACCATATGGTGATCAAGGTAATCTGGTAATTGTTCTGTTGGATCTGCATTCCCTTCCCCTTTATGATCTGTCAAGCTTTTTGATCAGATGATAGATATTTCTATGGTAAATATGTCACAGTAATGATCAGATGAATATTGAATTATGAGGTCCAGATATTTTAGAAGTACTAGAGATATATCATATTAGTTAGGCTACTGCATGATCAGTTAAAATCAAAACTGTGTATATCTAGTTATAGAAGAAAATATTGCATTATTTCTTTTTTTACAGTCAGTTACAATGGCAAACTCTCAGGGTTATTCTTACTGGTCTAAGAGAAGGCGGGTACAAACAAATGTCGCCAATAGCGTAGAGATTATTCAAAATCATAGTGTACCCCATATTATATCCTCTTGTGTGGTATCACATAGCTTTGGAAATGAAAGACAACCCTGTGATGCTGCAATAAATATCCAGCCAAGAGCTGATAATGATATCCAAGGCGAAAATGAGGATTCAGAATTTGAAAGGGAGGAAGCCTGTCAAATAAATCCAGAAACTGAAGAGAATAATTGGAGGGCTGATCATGCTGATGAAGACAGTGAATCAGATTATGAGCTTTTTGATTTTGAACTGAGAGAAGAACTTAAGGAATGGGCTTGCAAATTTTCCATTTCTTTAGTCGCTACTTTTAGTTTATTAGAAATCTTGAAAGCTTACTTTCCAGACTTGCCAAAAGATGTAAGAACTCTTCTTGGCACTGCACAAGCATGTCATATAAGAGAAACTGCTGGAGGATTATATCACCATGTAGGCATTGCAAAAGCAGTTGTTTCATACCTGGACTCAATGAGTGATTTAATTCCTCAACATGTGGAAAAGTTTTCGCTTCAGATAAACATTGATGGCCTTCCTCTTTTTAAAAGCTCCAATTCTCAATTTTGGCCTATCCTTGGTCTCATTGAGGAGTTGCCTGAAAGGCAGCCTTTCCTGATCGGTATATATTATGGAACGTCTAAGCCTACTTCAGTTGATGGCTTTGTACAAGAATTTGTGGATGAGATGTTACTTCTGGAAGAAAATGGTATCCGATACAATAATGTACAGTATCAGTTAGCTATTTCAGCATTTGTTTGCGATGCTCCAGCACGTGCATTTATTAAAAGAGTAAAAGGTCACTCCGGTTATTCCGGATGTGAGAAGTGTCACCAGTCTGGGGTTCATACTGGAACAAAAATGACGTTTCCTGAAGTTAATGCAGCTAGTAGAACTGATATTCAGTTTGACGAACTCTCTGATCATGACCATCATTTAGGCCTTTCACCCCTTTCGCAACTGTCTGTTGGAATGGTCACCCAGTTCCCACTGGACTACATGCATCTGGTATGCCTAGGTGTGACACGAAGACTGATCCTCTTGTGGATGAAAGGATCCTTGGCCTTCAGGATAGGAAATCGACTTGTGAATGAGATCAGTGAAAAATTACTTGCATTTGTCGGTCATGTTCCAAGGGAATTTGCTCGGAAACCTAGGAGCTTTCATGAAATAAGCAGATGGAAAGCTAGTGAACTCCGGCAATTCTTGTTGTACACTGGTCCTGTTGCCCTGAAGGGTTCTCTGTCTGATGAGTTGTATAATAATTTTCTCCTACTCATGTGTGGCATATCACTTCTGTTGAGTCCCACTCTATGTGTTGTTTATGCTGATTATGCTAATGATCTCTTGATTGCATTTGTCACTCATTTTTCAGCATTATATGGTGGAGATAATGTGGTGTACAATATTCATAATGTTGTACATTTGGCAGCAGATGCCAAAAAATATGGCTCTTTTGGACAACATCTCAAGTTTTCCCTTTGAAAATTATCTTGGAATGTTGAAAAAAAACATTCGAAAACCACAGCAGGCAATTCAGCAAGTAGTCAGGCGACTATCAGAAGGGAAACAGTTTAGGGCCAAAAAGAAACCGCTAACTGTAGGTCGTTTACATATCAGTGGCCCATTAATCAATGGTTTAAATGCCTGTAATCAGTATAGGTCCATAATGGTTCACGATTTCTACATATCATCTAAAAATGGTGATAACTGTGTAGGTGTTGGATCTGATATCTTCCTAGTCAGAAATATTATTTCTCAGAATCATGCTTATCATCTTGTTGCAAATAAGGTTACAAGAAAAGAAGATTTTTTTCTTTACCCTTGTCATTCTGGGTTACTGGGTATCTATACTATTCTTGACATATCTGAGAACATGCAACTTGTGTCACTAGATGATGTTTGTAAAAAATACACATTGCTACCATATGGACGTTTGCATGTGGCAGTTCCTCTCTTGCATACACGTTAACAGTGTAACTGCCTTAAAATGAAGCTTATATGTATGTGTCTGTTTATTGTTCAAATGTTGTCATGTGCATTGCCCTCCGATCACTCACTTGTATATCCTGGGGGCTTGTGTAGACCGTTTCAAATTACTTAACATATAGCATGTACATATGGTTGAAGTGTAATTAGCATTTGTGTGGGACCAGTAGACAATGTCTGTATTTAACCCATGCACCTGTATGATATTGTCACGGTCGTGACAAGCCACAATTAACAGCCCAAATCAATCACTCAATTTATCAATACATATGTGACTGTTGTTTTCTCCTGTTTAATTGGAAGGCCCAGTAGGGACTTAATTAGTATATGTGTGTTAATTGTCATCAAATCAGTGCATATCTGCAAGCGGCATGTACGTAACATAACAGCCTACCGGTATATATATATATATGTGGTTAGTACATCATCAATTGTAGATAAAAGATGTTTCTGATTGTGGAATTTACTGAAACTAACGAAGTGGAAGTAGTACCTTCATGTTGGATGACGGACAGCAGTAGTTGTTGCTGGCCCTCACTGCGGTCTGCATGGAGGATCGCTAAACTTCAAAATCGTACAAAATCAGGCTCCAGTGACAGAGGGATGGAAAGCTTACCCTGTTCGAGTTTTACACACAGCAGGTGAGTAATGTTTCTGCAACCTATATTCTTAAGCATATTCTAGCTATATATGTTAGTAGAACTTATTTATCTCTTTGCATGAGATTGTAACTGACATAATCGACAAGCATATGTGACGTACCGGCATTTGCTTAATCTCTGATATATAATCATAGCGGTTGTTAATTAAGTACACGGTTTGCATATATAAAACAAGGATTAATATCATGTAAGTTTAGTTGTTATTGCTATATCCAGTTTTTGTTATATTATGATCGATCGATTCACTATATTACAGATAGTTTTGAAGTGGCCGGAAGAAAACTAAAACTTGCTGAAGAGCAATCAGATCTTCAGACAGATGTCGATGATGACAGCACTCTGATGCAGTCGAAGAGGAGGGTCATTAGGTATGTTTATTGTAATCATATGATATATTATAATAGTCTTCAATTGTCGACAGTGCTTCGCCTTCTTTGCTCACCCCTCATGATTGGGCTGATGATGGCACATGTAACTAGTCTTTAGGCTAATCAATTTTGTTTACAAGCGCATGATCTATTTTTAGGCCGAAGCGCCTTCTGTCTGAAGAGTCCGACAGCGGTGAAAACTGCGCACCTATCGGCTGCCCAGATATTTCACCGCCTTATGGAAGTGAAGTTGGCCCGCTGGTTTCACGCACACCACAGGCGGCGCCAGCAGCAAGTTTTGCATCTTCACAGAAGAAACAACGAGTAATAACGCTATCGTCCGGACCCCCTAGTTGCCCAAAGGTGCCTCTGCCGTATGGGCAAGAAGCTCCCGTGCCCGCGTCGGGATCACGTAGAGCGGCCTGGGAGCCTGAGTCCTCCATCAGCTCTGCTGCGTCGCAGAAAAACCAACAACGAGCGCCAGTGGCCGAACTAAGTGATTTCATAGGTATGTAGATTACATTACTGACAGATTGATTCAAGTACCTTATTCAATTTATTGATATAATTGCTATAGCTACCAAGCGATATGCCAGTGGATTGTAGTACAATGATTTCCATATAATCCTAACATTAACCCTTAATTGATTGTCATTGTTATGTAGGAAAGCGTTTGTGAATCTTAATGTTTACATGCTCTCATCTACGTACGTGCTGTTGTGTGATAATTTTACTGCAATGAAATTTTGCCAGATATTGACATTGCCTGTCTTAAAGTGGTCGTGCATGAAAGCCAATGCAAGCTGAATTCGGGTTACGAAATATGTTCCTGTCAGTAGAATATCCTATAATGTTCATTTCCATTATCCTATAAAATCGATTTTTATATCTACGCCATATCTAGCCTTGAAACATTAAAATTCCCTTAACGAATAACCAACGAAATTGTATTTGAAATTTCGAATTGTTTTTTTTACTACAAGATATTTTAAGTAATCTCAACTTTTTGTCACTTCCTTCATGTGCCATAGTCAAACGCTACTAACCTTGGTAAAGCCAATATTTGGATGATAGTGCAGGCTACATGTGATGAAACTTTAGATTCAAAAGTAAGATTTATTGACTTTTTGTAATTTCATTATCAAGATGTCCGACCATTAACTCCGGCGACAACACAGACCGGCTCGTTACATGCTGTTAGCGGACCCCAAGCCATGCAACCGAGGACCATGCTGGCTCGGCTCAGGGCAGCTGCGGGTATGTACACAATTGTTGGGTCACTAGAAGAAATATTTTAGTTTCCCGAGTCAAGAAGCAACGAAATAGCTTGTAATTGAATCGAATACGGCGATAATACTCGATTCGAACAAGCTGCATGTCGACCACTTCACCTCACAAGACTGCCATACATAAAGGACATTGCAAGAGCAGAAATTGTGGCCGTAGCATGTGATTCAGTAGGATATAAACTCATCATTCCGTGTCTCATGTCCATGTCACCTCTGGGGCAGTTACAATGAAAAGTGCTTGATTTCAAACTGGCCCACGAAAAAATCGAACAAAAGCTGGCTGAATTGATGAAGTAGGAATTAGTAAAAGTAGTGATTAACTCTAATAAATGCTGTTGGTTAGTGTCGTGGACACTGCTTTTATGTTGTCATTCCCTATTTCCGCATATTAAAGATTGTGTGCATAAAATTTGTATGCTTAAAATAGACCAGAGAAGGTAAAAATTGTCCTTGAAAACTCCTTGAATTTTTTTAGTGCTTGCCTTAAAAAGGCTTGAATTTGATGGAACCTTGCTTGTATGAACCCTGATGTCACCTCTGCCCTGACAATATATGCGATTAAATTACTCATCGTTTATTCTTACAGTGACCGAATACGAAATCGCTCTTCTCCATATTATGGAGCGCGTCCAGCAGCAGCAACAGCATAACGGGGCCATGTTAGCCCAGATAAGCCAGCTGCTGAACATGACAAACGCGCCAACGCCTCTGCCAACTGGAATATCCTTTCCAGTTGGCACCATGGAAGAGCTGCGTGCCCTTGACGCACTCCTTGCCGACGAGAACATGGTGCGACAAACGGTGAGCTGCATAGGGGTGTCATGAACTAGAAGCGATAAGATTGTAGCCAGTTTATTTAACTTTGGATCAACCGGAACGTATTGTGCCTACTTGTGACCTCCTTTCAATTCCAACTCAGCCTGGGGCATAATATATGAACTCGTTGTAAATGAAATATGACGTATCACTGCGCTGCCCCTAGCTGCATCTTTCTGAATTCTATACACATGACGACTCCTATCGATTACGCTTAAAGAAAGCGATACATTTATTATTAAAAGAATGGGCAGTTGCTGGAGAGCGTGCATGATCACATGCAATTAGAAAATGCAAATGCAGATCTTCACATGTTTGATTAACGGCAATAAATTACTTACTTTAAAACAACAGCAATATCTTGACAAGTTTAGTCAGTACTGCAAAAGTCATTTGTACATGTTTTTTTACAAATAAGGTGGTCCCCCCGGTACTTGGTGGTTTGTGCTATTGTTGATGTACATTAATTTCCACTTCCAGGTCCGGAGCCTTTCTTTCGTGGGTGAACCTTCTGTTGATAAAACAGTGAGGCGCCTAATGTCTCACATTCTCAGCAACGGGGTCGGGAAGCAAATGAATTGGAAAGGGAAGGGGGCGAAGGAACCCTTTTCATCTCTCAATCTTCGCCATGTGATATATGGTAATACATAAATATAACATACATATATATATGGTATATGCCGAAAGCAACCTTGCGATAAAGTTTAGTTTTTCGCTCGCATGTTGGTCAGTTGGGTGTTGATAGTTGATGAACTTTACCCAGAGAAAAGAAAAATGGCTCTTGTTCCATTATATGTAATCGGAAAGCAAGTATGTCATTACTTTGTTTCATCATTTGATATTGATGGCACATGACGGGAGTGACATAAGTTTGATATTGCTATGGTTTATAATATCTTTTAGTATAAGTAATTTTTCGCTATCTCAAATTCAAGTTCGTTGATATGTAATAATGTCAAAAGAATTGATTTTTTTTCATAATGTATAAATGAAACACCACGAACCAATTAACAACGCATTATCAAGCACTGAATTTGTATTGTTGTTTGTCGGCACATTCAGGAGCAACCCGTAGCAACCCCTCGACAAGCCGGGCAACGAACGCAGAGATCGAGGAAGTTGTGAAAAAGTGGCTTCGTTTTGCTGGCGACAGGGACGGTGGGAGACGGCAGCGGGATGAGACGAGGCGTCACACACAGCAAGATGCATAATGTATGGAGCCATATATACAGCCCCCCCACCCCCCTATCCAGCTTCGTTTTGCTGGCGACAGGGACGGTGGGAGACGGCAGCGGGATGAGACGAGGCGTCACACACAGCAAGATGCATAATGTGTTACTGACACGGCACAATATCTTGCTAGTTGTGGCCTAAACAGGAATTATGTAGTTACTTAGGGAATTGCTTGTTTGACGTACCCTTGTATTTCACAAGTACCGTTTAAAGCTTTGTGATAATTGTACTGAAGCCTACTTTACTTTGCGTGTTTGTTGCAGCTCAGGGAAAGCGTCGCCTGATAGCCGTGGGGCCTCCTGTTGTAACATGTTATATCTCATTAACCAAAACAAATGATAATATGCATTTCTATTACGTTTCTAGAAATGTTGTGGTGTTGTCAGATTGTTTAGACAACCGCCCAAAAAAAACCTCCCGTGCCGTACTATTGTTACGTGAAGAGATTGTGCACTTGCGCTACGACTTAGAAATTGCTGGAGTATATGTTAAACTAAATGAAGATCTACCAGCTATATTAATTAGAAACTAGGTACCTACTTTCTCAACTAGACCATTGTTTTATGACAAAGTATATTTGATCTTTCACTTGGTGCAAAGATTATTAGTTATCGGATGGGCTGTTCATATAGCCTCACTATGTAGCTTGTTTAATTAGATACTCATGAGGTTGTGTATCGCTTGAAATGTTAATGACATATCTGTGAGTAGATTGTTTTTGTCGGTAATCGGTAAATATCTACTGGACCTGGGAGGAAAAACTTCGAACAAGGGACTTATTAACAAGGACATATTTCTTGTTTTATCTGCCGCAAATGTTCGATACTATGAGACGATGTGGGATTGGTAGAGTATCTGTTGAACTGAATGAAGGTCGATCTACCAGCGATGTTAAGAAGAAACTAGGTACCTGGTGTCCTGCATAACGTTGTGATTCAAATTATGTAATCTGGAGTACAGTGCCGTCATCTGGTAATAATCGAGATACGATAACCTGCTTAGATAATTAATATAGCCAAATTGGTATTTTGTAACCATTATAATTTGTATCTGCTGGGCTGGATAAAAGTCATTGAGTTATTTTGAAATAAAATATGTTATGTTTCTTCAAGTGTTATACAGCAATGTCAACTTTGTTGAGAGTGTTATACTTGTAACGCTGGGCGCCATCATTATCCCATGACCCAAATGACGTTGGTTTATAGTTGGTGTCCGAGTTGACGCAACATCGCTAAACATGTTGGCGTTTGGTTGGCTAAACGTTAATGCGGCACCTGGAATATGGCTGTTTAGGTTGGGCCAACGGTGGCCCATCGTTAGTTGATGGTTGTGCACGCGACGTTGAAACAACCATTCACCGATGAGCAGAATGATGTCGGCCCTATGTCGGCGGCCAATGATGGGCCAACATTGCTTAACATGTTGGATCATGGTTGGCAAATGGTTACCTTGCTATCTGGGTTTCTCCTGCCTTGTACCACCCGGTACCATATGGCGCGTTTCATCAGACCAATTACTGTCTATACAATTGCGACCACCCAAGCGGATCCCTGAGAAAGTATTTACATCCATTCACATGGCGACCTTGGGATCTGTTTACTCTTACCGCAGGGTGGTGACGCACATTCCCTTTAAATATAATAAAATAAAATAGGCAAATACTGCTAATGTTAATTCCGTTAATATAAGGTGAGATGGGCGGCACGCCACAGCGTAACCTTTACACAAGCACTTTTCATCAGACATCGCTAAGTTACGTATAATTTAGAAAGATAGGTTGCATAAGTCCATTTTTCAGCGTTATGGTTAATAACTGAAAATTTTGTGGAAGTTTTCTTTGACCTTTTCACTAAAGTGTCGCAAATTCATTCTTCTTTCGAATGATATCTCATGTTAAATTAACGGTTAAATATAACTGTTAACATCAGGCCCATTTATTTAGTCCCCAAAAATATAGCGCTACGCAGCAAATGTAACACATTTGGCAATATCTAACACCTATCCCTATGTCCTTTAGAACTAACGTTTTGACGCAGAAAGTTGCTCCTCAGTGTCTTCTTTCGAATGAGACCCCCCGCCGTGCTCTGACCCGAAATCCGAGGCGCCAGGTTAGGCTTACCAAAACATGTTATCTCTGCTGCGTAGCGGTCCATTGTAAGGGGGTAGGTCCATTCAATTGGACCTTAAAAATAGTTTAAAAAAATATTTCTTTTCTAACTTCTGATAGAGGTCAGCCACATCGCAGGGCTTTCTTCTCATGCTAACCCGGTGTTGTTATCTTGAAAAACGTCGCCGGGACAGCGTATCAGCGTTTTGTATTTTTTGGGGGTCATTAAGTGCACGACCGATTAGGTTTTTTTTCTGCTAATACTAAGAGCATACTAATATAGCCATTCCATTAAATTTACAGCTCGATCGGAGTGTAAGTTTTTTTTTCAAAATTTCCCCCATCTTTCATAATGGGAAATTTCGGGTCATTTTCTGTTGCCACAGCGACGTCAATTTTTGCATTAGGACTATGCGGCTAATATGCCGTTAAATGTCAGGGGATGCCCTTTAACATACTAAAACAGTTATTTTTTCTGTTAATATTAACCGAGTGATTACGTCATTAGTGACCCCCCCCCCCCATCCCAACAAGCACAAATTCTCGACCACTTCCAGTCGCCATTTTTTTCAGCGAATGCATTTTGACGCAATTTACATGAATAATAGAGGTCAAAAAGACCTTTGACGTAAGTCAGAACCGGTCCGATTCGGTCAAGGGAAAGTGAGTTAGGTTAGTTGTATAGTTAGGTCCAAAACACCGTTAAAAACGACTTTACAAGTGTGTATAGTGTATATACGTAGGGTATAGTCACTGTTCCCCTTCGCTAGTACCGTAGACGGTGTTTATATTGCAAGATAATTCCAAAACCATTAGTAGCATCCAGGAACGTCTTGTCCACGTCAATAACGCTTATCTCGCGAAAGTGTCCTGCTCCTGCTCCTGCTTCTGCATATATCTTTCACATTTTAGAAGAAATAATAACCGTGAAAGAAAACCTGTTCCCACCTGCACCTGAGTCTCAAGAGGGGGGCGAAACTGACTTGGGAGAGGCTGACGATGCATCGGTGACCAATATAGAAGAAGGTAATATACTTACTATATTAACATCGCCGTTGCTTCTATAGAAGTCATGAATGGCAAATACATCGACCACAAAGTATCAGTGAAATTAGATATAATTTCACTGTACATTTGTTCTTGCAGATGAAGCTTACAACGAAACACTGACGCCTGTAACAAAACACCTACAAGAGGCAGAAGCGTCAACCGCGAATGAGAAAGCTCGCCAGGCGGCGTTGTTGTCTTTTGGCGACATTGCAACGCTGCAAAACAGGTCTGTATAGGAAGCACGTGGACGGCGGCAAAGCCCTTTCCTGTTTTGTCGGCGCCTGCAATGAATACTTGAAGGATGAATCACAGAAGGCTATCCTGGCCTGGTGTGTCACACTTGATCCTGGCCGATAGTGTGCTGCTGTGATCGTTTTGAGAGCCATCCGCGAAACAGCCATTAAACACATGGAAGCCGAATGTGCCTCACGGAAAGCCCCCGTGCGAAACCCAGTTACGGCTGCAATGACGGAGGCAGGTGTTAGCAAGCTGCGATATCTTGGTGGTATATGCATCGCTAAAATACGTTGGGCATCTATTTCTCGAATTTCACGCATGATGTATAAGAACGAGGAAATATATAAATTAGAGAAGACAAAATTAGAACATTTAGATCATATCATTAGAACAGAAGCAGAGTTAGCCTTTACCAGCCATCCTTCATCTTTAGTACAAACAGAAATTAGGCAAAACAGTAGACGATCTCCTGTCAACGTCTCCGATTCCTCTCTTAGTTTCTTCATCCAACTGCATGACGCCGTTTCATTAGAGCAAACGGCAGATTCATTCAAGACTAATGGCCACAATGTAATCATCCAGGCCCAGAACAATATTTTTCAAAATAAACTTCTGAAAGACGCGTTTACCGAATGCGTGAAGCGTTACATGCTTATAAGCAGTAACCAATTTCGTAGATCACTTGTTCACGATCTGCGGGTAAAAGAAACGCATGCCCACAGACCTGAAGTTGAAAAGCTGCCGGGTTGAAAACTACCAACTCAACAATATCTAGCAGTGCTTCAGCAAGCTCTTGCAGCAGAGTGCAAAAGAAAACATGGAAGAGAACGAAAAAAATGAACACCTGGCCTTGCCGTTTCGCTTTCATCAGCAAGTTCTCATAAACAACCCGTACGAAGGATATATGGCGTGACAACCTTAAAGAACTACACATTATTCAAAATGCAATTAATTCAACTCCAGGTACTCACACGGTTGCAGGCACCGCCGCGGGTTTTTCTCCCCTTGGTACGCACTATCAGGGGATGTCCTGTTATAACATATTATACCACCGCAGGTCCCGCCATCTCCCTTGTCATATGCTGCGGTCCCCATGGCTTCAATAAGGGGTGGGGTGGGGGGGGTGGGGGTAAGATTGTCCATGTTTTACGGTGATGGTGTAAAAGGGGATGTAACCTATGGGCAGCCGTTCGCCGTTCATTGCGAGGGAGAGCCGCCGGTGTGTTGTTGTATATGGAATGGAATGTTGGTGTTTTAGGCCACTTTTGTGCACATACAGGCTAAATTGGGCCAAGGAACCTCCCGAGACGGTGAAGGATGAAGGAATGAAACATGCCCCAGATTAGGTGCCCGAGCCCGGATTCGAACCCAGGACCTATTGATCTGCGGTCTAGTGCGCTAACCACTACACCAGGGAGGCCCCCCTGTTGTATATGGGAGACGGTGTATAAGTAGATGGGCCATCCAAAAGGTTGATAAGATCTTTGGTAGTATTCTTACATCTGAGTCGTTACTTGAGAAGTTCTCTGCCGCGAGGCAAAGGACCGGTGAGCCGGTCGCTAATTGGGTGTGTCGCTTGGAAGACGTCATAGCCCATCTGCGTTCAAGGACACCTTCGGTTACAGGGGAAGCGGCTTTGGACATGTTGCGCACCAAATTTTGGAGTGGGTTGTGCGATCCTGGGTTGAAGAATGCTCTTCGCCACAAGATGGACAGCGGTATGACGATATTCTCGTGGCAGCTCGCATCGCGTAATTAGAATGCGCCCCGGAACCTAAACCCAGGGTAAGTCTTCTCTCTTCCGGTGGCCATAATGAGCAGAAATTGGATGCTCTGATCAAACAGCTCACACAGGTCCAGGAACGCCTGGCCAAGATAGAGGGTAAGACCAATACTACCAGTGATACAAGTAAACCAGCATCTGATTCGAATAGTAAACCACCCAATTGGTCCAACCCTCGCTTCAAGGGTAAGTGCTTCCATTGTGGAAAAGTGGGGCACAAGAAAGTTGACTGCAGACAGTTAAGCTAGTCGCTAGGGTCGAGGGGCTCACCCTGGGTAAAACACGAGAACGCCCCAATGTAATGAATAAGAGATTGGTGGATGGGACGCCTACTACTAGGGTTATTTTGGAGAAGCGACCGATGACTGCCTTACTCGACACTGGATCACAGGTAAGTACGATTAGCCACAGCACCTGTCTAGCCCTGTGTCTGCCGATGCATGGCTTAGACGAGTTCTTTGAGGTGGAAGGTGCTGGGAACCACAAACTGAAGTCTCTGGGATATGTGGAGGGGCGTATACAATTTCCAGCTCCCATTGATGTTTCATTGGATTCGTTGTTTGTTGTAGTGCCAGACACTGCGTTTGACGCGCAGGTGCCCCTGCTTGTTGGTACCAATCTCTTGTCGCTCTGTGTTGACGGGGAGTGATTCGCTCGCTTTGCCAAGTGAGTGGACATTTGTTAAACTGCACTTGTAAATAATTTAGCACCGGTAGGAACAGTTAGTACTACCGACTCAGTCGTTGTGCCGGCAGGTGATAAAACTGTCGTTCGTGGTTTTGTTCGATTGACCCCTCAATATCGTAATATTAGGGTGATTACGGAAGAGTGTCGATTGTCTCGTCTACCAGGTGGATTTATGGTAGATCCATGTTACCAGGACTTAGGTAACACCACGTCTGGGCGTGTCTCCGTCCAATTACACAATTTCGCGCAGAACGATGTGACCATCCCTTCTAAAGCGTCTCTATGCGATTGGTATCCGGTGTCAATGGTAGAGTATGTTAAACCTCCCAACATCAGTGCTCCCGTTGATGACTGAGTTTGAAAGTAAGATACCGGGTAAATTAGACTTGTCACATCTGGCCGGAGAACTCCCGGATGAATCACTCCGCCAAGTGACCAAGATGGTGAGTAAGTATTCTCATGTATTCTCCCAGCATGATCTGGATCTAGGACACATCCACAGAGTAAAAGCACCAGATCAAATTGCTGGATGACACCCCATTCAAGGAGCGTCACCGAAGAATACCCATCTACGTATGAGGAGGTAAAATGCCATTTCAAGGGAATGCTCGACCTGGACACCATACGAGAGTCCAGCAGCCCATTCGCGTCACCAGGGGTGTTGTTCAGAAAAAAAGATGGTTCTCTACGTTACTGCATAGACTTAAGGAAACTCAATGACCGGACAGTTCAGGATGCTTATGCCTTACTTAGGCTGGAGGAAACACGTGACATCTTACGCGGGGCTAAGTGGTTCAGTACGCTTGATCTCAAAAGAAGTTATTGGCAGGTCGAGATGGAGGGACAGGACAAGGAAAAGACGGCGTTTACGGTAGGGCCCTTGGGTTTCTTCGAATGTAACCGTATGCATTTCGGGTTGACAAATGCCCCTGCTACCATGCAGCGTCTGATGAAGAATGTGATGGGTGTTTATTCTATCTGGATGACGTGGTCATATTTTCTAGAACGTTTGAAGAGCATCTCGAACGTTTGGAGGCTGTGTTCCAGCGATTGTCAGAGGCTGGTTTGAAACTCAAACCTTTGAAGTGCCGGTTATTCAAGCACAACATTTCCTAATTAGGTCATGTCGTATCTGAGCATGAGATTGAAACCGACCCGGAAAAGAATCGCATCTTGAGGTCTTGGCCAATACCCCAGAATATAACGGAAGTTCGCAGCTTCCTGGGATTTGTGGGTTATTATCGGAGGTTTATCCCTGGCTTTGCAAAGGTCGCGCGGCCGTTACATTGTTTACTTGGTGGCAAGAAGTCTGAACGAGTTCGTTCTTTTGATTAGTCTGCAGCTTGTTAGGATGCATTTGAAGATTTGATAGGTCGTTGTTGTACAGCTGCCATACTAGCTGATGCACATTTTGCTCGTCCTTTCGTTTTGAACATAGATGCCAGCAGAGATGGTCTCGGGGCGGTGCTTTACCAGAAGCAAGAAGGTAAGGAACGCGTCATAGCTTATGCTAGCAGAATTACCCTGCACACAAATTGGAATTTCTAGCTGTGAAGTGGGCTGTAACTGACAAGTTTCATGATTATTTGTATAGCTCACAGTTCATTGTGCGAACGGACAACAATCCGTTAACTTACGTCAAGACAACTGCAACACTCTACGCCAACGGACACAGGTGAGTATCCCAATTAGCAAACTTTGAGCTAAAATATCGCCGAGGCAAGTTAAGGCCAAGGGCGGCAGAAAACCCCCAAAAAAAATCGATAGATTTCTTTCAATTTTTTTTTCGTATTCCATATCAGGCGGGCTATCGAAAAATGCAATAAAACAGATACGTCACCGTGCTTACTTTTCTGTATTTAAGCATTTATTATCCAAGAAAATAACATTGACCATATGGGAAAATTAGCCAAAATTCAGGTTATTTCACCAATTTTGTGCCTCAGAAAAAAACTGTTCGACAGAAATACCTCAAAAACTTTCTGAATGTTGTCCATTTGTTAGTAAACATAATGACTGAATAATATGTGGGGGTCACCGTAATAATTATGTCACTATGATTTCCCAAAACTGCCCCCCCCCCCCACCGCCGTACCAATATGACTGAAAATGGGATCTTCCTCACAAGGTACATATATAGATAATACATTTTGCCCAAGTTTCACTAGATAGATTTCTCTCAAACTCTCTGATTAGTAAATCTCCCTTTTTTCGCATTAGGCGCCTGCCTGCGTTGCTCCTCCATTTTCCTTGATTATCGCTCACAAGTTAGTTCTAGTTCTACTCGCTAAACGCTCATCAGTAGTACATAAAACACTCGCTTGGCGCCTGCCGCACTTGGCCTTAAACCATGACGCGGACGCTTTGTCTAAGACTTCCGACAGGTACCTCGCATGTGGTGAATAATTATGTTGTGTCTGCGGTTTTAAAGGGGGCAGATTGCTCGGCAGGTCTCATCGAGGCAGTGTGCCTTAACCAGAGAGTGGTTGACGAGCTAAGCTTGGATGTTGTCACAACCCGTGACTGGGTAAAGCTTCAGAGTGAAGACTTCACTTGTACTCCGGTCATACAAGCACTTAAAGCCTCCTCGAGGGATTTTCCATCTGATACCGTAGATGGTAAGTGCTATGAGAGACAGAAGAAATCTCTGGTGCTCCATTATGATGTCCTGTACAGGAATTGCCGGATAGGGGTGGACACGGTGCGTCAGCTTGTTCTTCCTCAAGGTCAGCGTCACCAGGCCATGGTGGGTTGCCATGATGACATGGGTCATCTTGGGCGTGACACAGCTTATTGGCCTGGTATGTCTACTGATGTCGCCAAATATGTTTCTTGCGAACGACGCGTGCGCGCCAAGGCTCCAGACCATAGGGCTACACTAGTTAGTGTGCACACAACCCAGCCCATGGAACTCTTGTGTGTTGATTATTTGACTTTGGAGGAAGCGAAGGGTGGCATCTGTAATATCCTCGTCATAACTGATCACTTCACACGTCATGCCCAGCTCAGATGTAAATTGAGTTGCCAAGGATCAAGTGAATGTTACTGATGGTCTTGAATATCCTCCTGGTGAGCCTTATGGTCCTGAAGATCAACATGATGACCTGCATGAGACTCCCTATGCCACTGATATTGAACATGTGACTTCATCAGAGTCTGATTCTGATGGACAAGATGAGCATGCTAACTTCGGAACATAATTTGCGAGCTGGGCATCTAGGTCTTCATTACCAAGATCATTGCTAAATGATCTCTTAAGTTTACTGCGTCAGCAAGGACATGCCAGCGCCAGCGGCTACTAGAACACTTCTACAAACTCCAAGAACTAATTCCGGTTGTGGAAAAGTGTGGTGGGCAGTATGTCTATTTTGGGATCAGGGATGCAATCACCAGCATATTAGCATCTTGTCCAACTTTTAAAGCAATATACTTACATGCGCCATCTTTTTTACATTTTAGAATCAGGACTAAAAGTATCTCAAAAATTATGATGCATATGTTGTATATCTTGTTGAGTCTGTAAAACAAACATTTGAACATAAAACTGCGCGGTTTATTTATATCGCGCGCGGACGTGATAGCGAGCGTCGGTCGACATCACACACAAAATACCGAACGGCGAACAGGCGCGCAGGGATATAAAGCCGGCCACCAACTTCTGTTCCGGTGACCAAAATGCTTGTCTCCGGATAGCCCACAGGCTTTCAGGATTTCAATTCAAGACAGAATGTACGCAACATCCTAGGAGTCTCAGTGGAAAACTTAATTTACAAGAGAGCCTCGATCATTACAAGAACTTGAGAGGTGGAAAGCAACTGAATTTCGTCAGTTCCTTCTTTATACTGGACCTGTTGTGCTCAAACATGTTGTTTCTCCACAAGTATACAGTCATTTCATAACGCTGAGTGTAGCTGTTTATATCCTCCTGGATGAGAATCACTACAAAAGGAACTCATACTGGCAATATGCACAGGAACTGCTACATTATTTTGTGCACAAAAGCGAAATATATATATGGGGTGTACAATGTTTATGGACTGACCCATGTCCCTGAAGATGTGCAACATTACCAGTGCTCACTAAATGACATTTCGGCCTTTCCCTATGAGAATTTCTTGCAGAAAATAAAAATTCTAGTAGTGTAACATGCCTCAAATTCGTTCGGCTACCAATAAAGATTTAAAACTGCATGTGGAGTTGTTTCGCTGTTTTTGAATGCCAAATTTGCGTATAAGAACACAAACCTAAGGCCTTAAGGTTCACAACAGACCATAAACACCTACCATATCGCTCACCAATTATCTGCCAATGAGCAAAACATTTCAAATTCATGAATTGTCCGCCACAAAAATTAAAACTTGTGCTGATTTGAAACGTCATAAACGTGTGTACACAAGTCGTTTACCGGTGCCACCGACAGGGGGCCCAAGTGCTAAATTATATGAGACAATAGAAGCATCCGGAGCGCCACTTTTTCTTTGGCGGTGGCCGTTGACACTGCTTGTGGTCAAAGGTAACATTTCCTGTTTATGTTTATTTTGGTACAGCCGTTGCAACGGTCAGCTCCACATGTAGCTTTAATCTCAATTGTAATTTTTTTCGGGCTACCAGTGTGTAGTTACAACATAGTCTTCATGGGGTTGGATTTGTTATTAATTGGCTAACGCACCAGGTGGGATGTTTAGTGAAAATAAGCAGATGAAATGAAATTGCTCAACAAGAGTGATTAACTAAGTTGATCGAAATAAAAACCGTACAGTAAACATAAGTGAATCGTACTAAGAAATATGGTATGTCCATCTCCTCCCTCCCAACTACAGAAAACAACTTGTATTAACTGCCCCGCAGATTGGACGCTTTGATGCGGTTATCACCAAGAACATCATCGAGCTCTTCATCTCCATCTCCATCACCGACCGTAGCCCCGTTTGATAGCGTTAAGGGCCAGTAGAAGCGGTTTATTGACACCAGAGTAATTTTTTGAAAATTTTGTTTGAACTGCCATACCCCTATTTAGTTGTTAAAATATTCTGCTACAATGTCCCCAGATAAATTATGAATGAAGCCCCAGTCATGCCTTTGCTCTAACCACTCACCTTTTTCTAATTATTACAAGAAAATTAAGAAATATTGTGAGAAGTGCACATCCTAAGAACCACAGCAATATCTCTTATAGCCTGAAAATCAGACGTTAATGTCGTGACAGTCTGAAGGATCGACACTAACGTCTGAAATCATAGGCCTTGGGCGCTGTTCACAAAACCTATTTGACCACCTTGACTAAAGTACTCACATGACAGCCACCCGAAAATGTTTTTATTGCCTTCTTCAATCTCAAAGGAAGCTTGGGGAGACGAGATTCAAGGTCTTTCACGCAAGATTACTTCGTAAACCCGCTTTATAAAAACAACGCGTTTGTTTCCGCGCCGTTACCTGCCATTTTTCCTGCCGCTATGACCGGTAGTGACACCTATCGAGTCGTGGGGAACTGAAAGTAATAGAGGTTATTGCAGTACTTGAGCCCTTGGACGCGCTTTAACATGAATTAATAAAATTTTATTCCGTAAATTGTAAAAGAAGCTTTCAGGAAAAATAAAGAACCTCATGTAAGATACATGTGTTTCATTGTAATTTTTCGTTTGTATTTGAGGCTGCGCGACGTGCCTTGGATGCGCATCGCATCGCACATACAATTCGTAAGCGGGTCGCGCGCGAAAGCGTCGCTATGGCAACCACTAAAAATAGTATGTACTACTTGCTGACCTTGAGGACAAATGATCATGATTGTAACTTGAAATCTAAATCATGTCAGAAGATACTTGTGTAGTTTGCGACAGCGAACTGATCAAGAAATCCAGCGGTTATGGGTTTTCTAAGTATGTGTCGATAGCGGTCGATGCAATTAGATAATAACAGTCAATTTAATGTAGACTAGATGCATATTTTAATGACCGTATGGCTTACAATGTCAATGTTATTGTTATTGGTGACCTATGATTTTCATCCTCACACCCCAGTCTAACGATACACACACAAACACACACACGATGTTTCCTTTTCCATGATCACTTCGTGATACTACTATGTCGCCCAGCGCCCGCCCAAACCCACACTATGAACGCACATACATATTCAAACCCCCTACACCCCCCCCCCCCCCTTCTCCGGTCGCAAGTGTTAAATGTAAGTTATATATTTTTCATCGCAAATGTAAGATCTATGCTGGTATCTTTTTAACGCAAATGTCCGCTCTGTAGGGGTATCTTTTCAATGCAAATGCCCGCTCTGTTGGGGTATCTTTTCAATGCAAATGTCCGCTTTATAGGGGCATCTGTTTCATCACAACTGTCCGCTCTCGGAGGTTTTGATGGGGGTGGACGTTTGTGGTACCAAAAGCAGAATTGCGGTGGCGGGGGAGGGGGGTGCATTATCCGCCTCAGGCAATATAATCTATATTTTACGTGTAAAAACAAATGGGACAATGTTAATAAATAGCCCACACAATAACGATACACGCACAAAAACACACACGATGATTCCTTTTCCATGATCACTACCATGTATACGCACCCCCCCCCCCCCCTCCCCCCTTATATATAAAAGTGACGTGTACTGCTGTTACGTTAAGTCGGGTTCTCTCCGAGCACCCCCCTCGCCCCCGGTCGCATGTTTTCAGAGAGTACCCCCTCCCGTTTGCAAATTCCTAGATCCGCCCATGGTTTGGCATGGGCCGCAGTAACCCCCCCCCCCCCCCCCTTCTTTTTTTCACCTGTTTTCCTGTTTAAGTATAATTTCTTCGTCGTTACAGATATCGCCTGCTCTCCCTCACGTCGCCATATACGGCACGACGCGTATTTCCGCGAGTGTCACCGTCACCGAAGGCACATATTTGCCTTGATTGCTCGCGGAGACTGACGAAGTCCACGGTCCGCGTCCGCACCCGAAAAGGCACCGTCACGCGGCGGCGTTGGCCTGGCCCCCGCTCACCTCCAACGTCGGGCATAGTCCCTCCTTTGGCAGCCACGCCGGCCAGAACTCCACCACTCACTCCAACGGCTGGTGGCGGAGCCAAGAGACTCGCGTCGCCGTTTGGTACCCCGCTACTCGTGAAAAGGGCCGACGCGAAAGCGACTCCGCTCAGGACAGCTTCTGCGGTTAAGGAGGAGGATGGAGAGAGGAAAGAAGAGGATGACAGTTGGTTGAGACAGTTGGTGTATGACATCAAGGAGGAGGACAAGCAGACAGTGAAGTGGGAACAGGTCGAGGTGGAGCCACAGGAGGAGTACCAGGAGAAGGTCGAGGAGGTGGTGGAGGAGGAGGTCGAGGACCAGGAAAAGCACCCGGAGGAGGAAGCGGAGGAGGTCGAGGAGGACCCCGAAGGCGACGATGAACCCCTTCTAGGTTGGCAGGAGGAGAGGGATGACGAGCCACAGCATCTGGGTAGCTCCGATGACGATTCTGGTGAGGAATCTGACCAGGAGGAGGAAGAGGAGGACGTCGATGAGGACCCAGAGGAACCCCTTTTAGGATGGGAGGATGAGAGGGATCAGGATCTGGGTAGCCCAGATGAAGATTCCGGGGGTGAGGCTGACGAGGACGAAGGGGAAATCCGGCAAGGCTTTCGTATGCAGGCTGCCAGGTATTTGCAACAACGCAAATACGATAAGATGTTCCGGGTGTTGTGGCGCAATTCAAGAGGCGCTCGGACGTCCATGGTTGCAATTGTTGGGCAGGGGATTTGCCGTGAAATGACTGCAGTGACTAGGCAGCAAAACCCAAAGCGTCTTGCTACGCTGTCCCAGCCCATGTCCCTCGCAACACTGGACAATTTTACGTGGCGGGCCGCTGTGAGTGAGGCAAATGGCTCACTACCAGCTACGATGGCTGTGCTGAACAGCCTGACGGTATCTGAGGCTCAGCTGCGCCAGTTTACCACAGTTGGACGTAGGGACGGCAAGCGGTAAGTTTCTGACTTGCTTTTTGCTTTTTAAGATACATATCTGGAAAAATAAGACCCACTTTCAATTGAAGAATAAGTAGCCAGCATAACCGCAGATTAAACTTCCCACATGTAGGCTTCGTTTTGAATCGAAACATATTCTTTCCTTTGGTAGAATTTTTTTTATTTTTGTTTGTGCCTTTTTAAAAAAAATACATATCTGGCAAAATAAGACCCACTTTCTATTGAAGAATAAGTAGTCAGCATAACCGCATATTAAACTTCCCACATGTAGGCTTCTTTTTGAATCGGAACATATTCTTTCCTTTCGTAGAACTTTTCTTATTTGTTTTTGTGGGGTTTTTTGCAGGAAGATGACGGAGGATGAGACGACATCCGTCCGGGAGAGGCACATTGGCACTCTCCTGGCTATCCTTCTGTACCGACGCTTGCCGAAAACCTACAAGTTTATGCCGGCCGCGATCGGCATTGAACTATGGCGGCAAGGATGTTCGCAGAAGGCCTTCCAGTTGTTGCACGCCCTGGGGGTCACACAGACTGCCGGTGCGGCAAGGGCCAACGTGGATAAGATTGCGTCTGCATACGACCGCCAGGCACACGCAATGAAGGAGGCGCTGTTGGTAAGACTTGTATTATTGTTGTACTCCTCTGATCCAAACGTCGAACATAAACCTTTTGTTATCATTAGTTTAATATATAAATTAAACATTACCTCTTATCCCCAAGTTTTTTTGCACACACTGATTAAGCAGGGTTTGATTTAACCCGGGTTAGCTGTATGTAGCCTAGCCCACGGCTTAAGTTAAATGGGTTTAAACGTTGATCCCTGTAATCAGAGCGAAAAATTATTATATGTTGCAGTCCGTGATGCCGCAGGATGACCCTCCCCCCCTGCGACGACGTCTGGACTATAATGACCAGCCGCCTCCACAACACTCGTTCAGCTTGGGATGGGACAACGTGCAGATTGCGGTGCACCGGAAGCACCAGTCCCTGGAGCATGGCAACCGATTTATGATGTGGGCAATGGCGTTTGCTGTCACTCATCGTGTGCCATCCTTGGAGCTGATCGACCAGACTACCATCCCTGCGGCTGATATGGCGCCAGCTGTCTTCCTTCCCCACCAAGAAGACTTGCTCGTCTTGCGAGAAAGAGCCGAAATCATCGTCGAGCGGATCCTCACGACCTACCTGAGTTACTTTGAACAACTCTCAGCCCAAGTAGTCTGGCACGTGCGACATGCCCACACACCGGAAATGGAGCGGACGACGTCGGTGACAAACCTTGGTGTCATCGAGGCGAACCCTGCGTCCACTACCGGTGTGTTGGATATTATGGATCATTTGATCACGTACGTTCCAACAACACCGGAAGGACTGGTTCATGCGCTACCCTGCAATGGTGACCAGTTGAGTGTAGAGCGAATGACACACGCAAAGAGAGGTCGCGTCATCGGCCACACTCCCAAAGACAGACTCGAGGGCCTAATCGAAACCCCCCAGGAGTTCCACAAGGAGGGAATTTTACTCCAGGACACTCTGGAGTCATTGTTTACGGAGAGGAGTGTGGCGGACGTTGGTACATTGTACCAGCTGAAGGACAGGTTCCACCACCGGTCCGTGAGGAAAAAAGTCATGGACAATTTCCAACATGTATGGGACTTCGTGGAGTTCACGACACATGGCTTTATCGTGTTGTTGGCCATGCAGTTGTCGGACATGGCCTCCATGGCTGACGCCCCAGGTGAAGCCGAGGGCATGGACAAAGCGGACTTTCTGCGAGTGCTAGTGCGAAGGGTCGTGGATCGCTTGTGGTCCGCTCCAACAGCCGCCTCCATCCGCCAAGTCACTGATGACTACGAATTCTGTCTTTGCAGACAAGGTAATGTGACATCCTTTGGAATGGTTCGATCATTTGTATATCTATTTAAATTATTATATTTAAAGAATTATTTTTTATGCAAAGTAGTGTTATATTTATTGGTCTTTTTGGGCTCAGGCCCATAATACGAAGCTGTAGCGAGAAAAAATGCATACTATAGGCAACCCGTATTCCTTCTACTTCTAAAATAGTTCCCAACAGATAAACTAAACTTTATTATTATGTCGCTGTAATATCATGTTGCAGATAAAGACGATGAAATGGTTCAGTGCTGCAGCAGCCGTTGCTCGGTGGGCTGGGTCCATTTCTCTTGCGCCGTACCACCTCTAGTTGAGAAGCCAGACGGCGACTGGTTTTGCTCCCCGACATGCCTCAGGTCCCCGTCATACATCTATTGTTTCTGCCAAACCCGAAAGGGGAACGAGGACGACGAGGACATGACTAGGTGCGCTAGAGGGGAGGATTGCCGTTGGTACGAGAGGTACCATAGGGACTGTCTGATTACCAGACCAGGTGAGTGATTATCAGTGTAATAAACATAATATAACAACCATTTCGTTAAAACCGACACATTTATTCCATTATATATATATATATATCCAAAGATGACAAAGTTGTGTCTTTACAGTTACTTCATTGTGCAAGCAAGCATTGCAACCTCAGTGAGATAATTATGATGTGCAATATGATTACAGAAGAACCCTGGTATTGCTCACAGGAGTGTGCACTGGAGGACACCCATGATGACCACATCAAAGAGTACAGTCTCGAGGCGGCATGGAGAGGCCTGTGCCACCTAGTAAACCGTGACATTGTCCGGGAGGGAGACGGCCCTGCCATGCTGTCGATGTGGAGACTTCACCTCATCGAGTTCTGGACAAACAGACATCCGAAATACGTCATTGCGGCACATCTGCTCCTTGCGAGTATGTTATTCTCAACTATAGCCAGTACTGTCAGGGACGTGTATATATAAACAAAAGAGCGTTTGAGACGCCCCCCCCCCCCCCCCAACATATTGGTCTTGAAGGCTAGCAGTATGGTACCAATTTCGCTGCCTACCTTTGTTTCAGTTGCAATATTTATTGAAATACTTTAATTTCAAACATATTTATTCCATATCATCAGACACTGGCGGCGGGCTACCCGAGCGGTTGCAACACGAGCTGACGTGGGAGCGGGTGGCTAATCTCCATGGGGGAAAAGGCTACAACATCGGACTGGACCTGCTGAATGAATTCCTAAACAACGACTTCAAAGGTCAGTTATTAATGTCATTTACTATGAATAAACATACGAAATGATGGATATAGTTCAACTGTCAAAGTCAAAACTATTATGAAGGTTGTCAAAGATAATTATAATGAATGTAACAACTAGTAACAATGACTGGTTCGACTTTCCAGGTCAATTACTTTTATGATAACAAAAGATAGATATAATAAAAGTATATAACAATACATTTGTTTGTCCATAAAGAGAATATAGCAGGCCATAATTGGTATTTAACTTTATTTTAGGTATTCTGACACACAATGTTAATATCCCACAATAGATATATGATGATCCACGTTGTATGTTACAGAGATGCTTAGGCACTCCGGTGGTCAATACACTGCCAAGCAGGTCGACCGGTGCAGTCAGCTCGGAGGGGAATTCGGGAAGTCATTTGACGCAACCATCGCGAACAGCTTCGGTGTGAAGTTGGCCCGAGCGGTGACAGCCCGACATGACTTTCGTCGCCGGGATGTTCCAACAATGGTGGAGGAGTTGGTGCCTCATGCGCCCTTTGGCTACGAGCCTCACCGGGAATATCGGGCCTTCCCCGGCTTTCGACGTGTCGTCGAGATGCGCGAGCCGGCGGGACTCGGAAGTCGGCTGCGTGAGTTGTCTGCCGACTACGATTTCTGGCAGAGAAGAGGGCCTCGCATTGCTGCCAGGCGTCAGCGTCAGCGTCAGCGACAAGACTAAGTGTGTACATCAAGGACAATGTGAGCAGCATCGTGGCCTCCCACAACACGCCTCTACCTCCTCATCAGTGATGCCCTCCACTTGGAGCGCTGACAGAACAGCCCGGCGTAGACATTTGTAACTAGGTAGACGGACTAGGTCCAGAATGTCCTTGTCACATCTTGACTTGTTGAGGCTGCGTGAAGGCGTGTACAGAATGGCCTTTCCTGGCATCCCATTCCGCGCCCAGCGACCCACCTCCTGCCAGTATTCAACTATGGACGACGGAGGTCCCCAGTGTATGACATACTGAATGCAATTGACCTGCATCCCGAGACCGAATGCAACCGTTGAGATCAGGCAGCGAACCTCCGATTCGTCTTTACAGAAAGCAGCTGGAACCTCCACTTCGGTAATTTCATCCAGCTTGGCGTGGAAGAATACGACCAGGTGATCCAGGTCACTGGGCTCCAGTCGCTCCACAATCGCCCGGTAAAGGCGAGTCACCACGTCAATGCTGCTGTAAAGGAATGGGGTAGTATGTCAAGGTTAGGAAGAGTGATAACTAAGCAAGGCCCGATGCAGGTGGGTAACTGTTACCAGCGGGTCCGGACCCCCCCCCCCCCTTTTTTTGAGGACGAACGCTATGTGACGTTTAAATGGCCTTATGGCTGGTTATTGTGACAACATTATGTAGGTTGCTAAGCCTAGTCTTTAAATGGACTTGTGTATGTGTATTATCTGATTATTCTTACACAAGGTTAGGATGTAAACAATAGCAACTATAGTTTTAAGGTATTATCGATTGTTTGACATGAATACAGTATTAAGCACTCAAGTGCATACTTACTGGCAAAAAATGATGGCTTTCGGTGCTTCTTCCTGCTTGGCCACAAGTTCATCTATATACCACTGCAGGTTGTCAGGTGTCGCCGCAAAGCCGACACGCATATCGATGTATATGTTCGGTCTGCAACATAAAACGATTATTAAATTAGTAGGATCGTAATTGAATATTTACGACGTTGTATACCACTTATTTGTGTTAAAATCTTAGTCGATCTTAAAGCCATGTCCAGGTATTTGTCCAGCTTTTGCACACTTTTCTAAAGTGTAACGTACGACTGTTTAACTAGTATGCTCCGAATTGAGATCCAGTGACCATTGCAAACACATGCATTTTCGGCAATTTGACCCCAATAATTCACTGATATATGCGCATATGAGAATAACGAGTTATACCGACCTATCGGGAGCTTTGGCAACCATTTCGAATTTCGAAACTCCGACAGTCGTTGCGATATTTTCCAATATGGCCGGCGTAACCGTCGCAGTTGCGGCGAGCACAGGCACGCTGCCTAGCAGTGCGCGAACCTCGCGTACTCGTTGGTAGTGCCCTCTAAATGTTTGTCCCCTGTGAATGATTGAATAAGTATTAAGGTCTTATAAATGTTTGTTAACATGTCAAATTGCCGACAAGTGATACTTTGAAGATTTCTTTTCCCGATACCATTGTTGGCATAGCGAAATACATAACTTTAGTCAAACAATTTAGTTAGCAAAACGTCATACGTTATATTAAGAATGAAGCTCGGCAGAATGTTACATTATTGATTACAATATATACAAATATATAAAATTACCAAGTTGCGACGCAATGTGCCTCATCAATGCCCAACAAGCAGATGCGACTCCGGTTGGCCAGCAAGAGCGCATACCAAAAGGGGTCGGTCACTGTCTCCGGCGAGCAGTACACCAGGGTGTATGTTCCGTTGCGTATACCTGTAAAGAATGAAAATAATGTAATTAAATATGATGACGTGTAATTGTCCGTAGCGTTTACATGTAAATAATGAGAATAATGTAATTAAATAAGATAACGTATAATTGTAAACATCGTAAGAGTGTCCACAATGTGCAAGACCTCAATAAATACATCGACAAAATTACCTTCAATCTGTGTTGGCAGCATTTCTTTTTTCTTCAATATAGCCACCGCTGGCACACCCCGTGCAACCCACCGGCTGACTTGATCCCTCATGAGGGTTCTCAGGGGGCAAATGATAAGGGATATATGTCTAGGTCCACCCTGAAACACATTAAGTCAAGTTGATTAAGTGACGAAAAATATGGTAACATGGTGACAGACATTGTCACTCTCTAGAGCACAAACCTAAACCAAAAAGTAAACGAATACCGACAAATTATAGTTATATATATATATATATAGTTATATTTATGTATTTAGCTTACCGTGGCTATATCCTTCATGAGCGGCGGGAAGACAAACACGTCGCTTTTCCCGTGACCGGTCGGCAAAAGACAAAATACGTCTTGACCATCGTACAAAGAAAGCATAGCACGAACTTGCTCGCTAGTATGTGTGTACGGGAGTTTTAAGTTGGACGCAACCTGCGATACAAGGGCCATCTTACAAGCAGCAAGCAGCAATCAAACACCAGTGAACAAACAAGCATCAGTCAACCACCACGAGGTAGCGCGACCACGAGGTAGCGAGACCAGCTCAACGTATGAATAAACCACACTCGCGTGGCTCTAGTAGTTCAGTTCGAGGAAGCGCCGTTAGGGGTCGGACAACATGGCAGGTAACGGCGCGGAAACAAACGCGTTGTTTTTATAAAGCGGGTTTACGAAGTAATCTTGCGTGAAAGACCTTGAATCTCGTCTCCCCAAGCTTCCTTTGAGATTGAAGAAGGCAATAAAAACATTTTCGGGTGGCTGTCATGTGAGTACTTTAGTCAAGGTGGTCAAATAGGTTTTGTGAACAGCGCCCAAGGCCTATGATTTCAGACGTTAGTGTCGATCCTTCAGACTGTCACGACATTAACGTCTGATTTTCAGGCTATATCTCTTAAAACTAAGTTAATTGTCTCCCCAATCGTCCGAAGTAGAACCAACGAGAATAATTTAACGTTACTAAACCCATATTACTGACTGACAGATGATTTTCTGTAAACATGTGTCCCTCGGCAGTCGCCATTTTTGACCGAAGGCGATAATAGAAGCATTTAAGCAAAGCTTAATTTTAGACTGGATTAACCCACGCCATATTTTGTCGGATTACGTTTATACTTGACAAGCATGTTCTACAGCGTCATACCTACCAGTTATGGAGCTTCATCAGAGTGATCACATCACATTACCTGGGATTTTCCAATATATTGTGGGTCTTCTTCACCTCTTTTTTCGTGGACACTTCGCACATAGTCTCATATTACTACGCATTTGTTCACCAGTCTATAATCCGCCAGTCTCTAGCTGATATACACTAGGACTGAATATAATCCAAACATGTATCCATATTTCATAACTGAATTGACGTAAATTGCCCATATTTCTTCGGAAAAGCTCACCAACTTCAGGAACTATGTTTTCAGTAAGACGTCGACACCCAAAGTATGTTGTTCGGTTACCGCACGTGCTTTAGTTTCGCAGGTTTCTCCAGAAATCGGTATACATTTCAGCTAAATCAGACAAGGATACTTTAGTAATTTAATAAACAAAAATAATGGAGTTAAAGAAATCATTCGATCATGTTTCAGATTGCTGTCAAGTCATATTTCCAACGACGAGGTCGCGGGTGATTGTTTACATGCCAGCGCGTGACATGCCACAGAGCACCACACACAATATTAACCCGTTTGTTACTGAAGTCACTTGTAAGGATTTCAATCTCAGCGGCGAACAGTTGGTTATTGAAATGTATTTAACATTTAAGTTATCTGGCAAATTTTAATGTCTCAGTGTAACAATATGCAGCCCCAGCGTGAACTCTCCGTACTCTGCTTGACAGATAACCAGTATGTTCAATGGCTAGAGACAAAGAAACCACTGATCGAACTGTAATTCATGTACATGTCTGTGTGTGCCACGAGCCACACGTACAGCCTCACCCTAAAAATTCGATTGAAAATTTGAGAAATATCCCGATAATATTAGGTTAGCTTTTTTCTATTTCATGGCGAGTACATGGTTCAATCATCATACGATATTTGCATGGAATCATATATGGTCGTCTTCACCTGTTCACACGAGGATATATTTTTAGGATTGCTTTTCCGAAGCCGGATTTGTCTGCCAATACACTCATTATTGCCAAAGGCCTTTTGCAAATGAATTTATATTTTCCTTATGGTAAGCCAGCATTTACTACCATTATGTATTATCGATTAACAGACACATGTCAATATTCATGGTGTTTGCTGTCGCAGACCATTTTTTCGAGTTGTTCGAAGGCTGCTGTAGTATTGTGGAATAAGGAATGTTCCCCCGTGCGTATGGGTGTAACGCAACGAATGTTCCCGGTGGAAATAAAGCAGATTCAATATGGCCGACTAGTAATACACATGTTGTGTTGATTTGTGAACTGATTAAGTGACAATATGCCCGGGGCCAGGAGACATCCGTGAATCTCACAGCGGCGACTTCATTGCGCAAAGCGGAATGGTGTAAGTGTTCTTGGCTTTGATTAATGTTATTGTACAGATATGTATGTGCCAAATAGAACGGAAAGCCCCAATACGTTCAACATCGTACCCAATGTGTCAATGGTCTACGACTGGAAAATAAAAGGTTAATGTGCCATAAAACGGACTACTTTTCTGTGAACCAGAAGTGAAAAATGACTACCAAGTTTACACAAACTTGGGACGACAAGGTAACTTCAAGTCTTACGTAAGAATCCAATTTAATTTAAATTAACAAAATAAGCCTCGTTGGCAATAAACCATTACGCCTACTTTCATTTTGATGAGGTTTAGCAAGTTTTCAACTGGCCGCTTTCTGTCGGCACTGCCTGAAATGAAATATTTTGGAATTATACACAATTTCACAAAATTATGTCCCCTATTTCATGGCCATAGTTTATTTAGCTCTTCTGGGTGCATAGACTATAATGGTATATCAATTATTAGCTTATGCTTATAAATGGCACCAATAGAGTGCAATTTTTTTTCAGGCTCACAATGCCGCTTCTACTGGCCCTTAATGGTTACGGCAGACTGATAGGCCGTCCTTACCGCCAGGGCGTAGGTCGCCATATTTAGTCTAAAAAACGGTGAGATGTCCACTTTACAAGTTGCTGGAGGTTTTGACACCTAACACTTACCTCTAACTTTTAGTTGTTTAAGTTCAGGAGCATTATCCTCAAGGAGTGTCTGACTGAAATATGTTTCATGCAACTAACACTAGCTCAACTCATTCATTTTGTTCACTAACAAGTTTTCCTGACTAGCGTTGCCATCTTCTTGTGTTGTCTCGTCCCACGAGATCGCTAGATGTCGCTAGTTCCTTCCGGTCAACGCCCTCTAGCGAACTGGCTGCGCATTTGTCAAAGGCCTGGTTCCCGTTCTGTTTATCAACAGTGACAAGTGTCTACTTACCTGTTTTCTGTACACCTGACAGTTTATCAACAGTGACAAGTGTCTACTTACCTGTTTTCTGTACACCTGACACGTGTCACTGTATAAACAGAAAGAGTGTTCGAACCAGGTCTTTGGGAAATGCGCAGCCAGTTCGCCAGAGGGCGTTTACCGGAAGAAACGAGTGACATCTAGCGGTCTCGTGAGACGACACAACAAAACTTGTCAGCAAAAGTTGTTAACGGACCAAATAAAAGAATTGAGTGAGTATTAGTAGCAGGAAACTTATTTCTGTCAGACACTCCTGGAATATAATGTTCTGGAACCTAAAAAAGTAAGAATTAATGGTGAGTGTTTTGTATATAAACTGCTTTTGCTTTGATAGCCTGAATGTTCAGACGTTACAGTCTTGACACTTGTTCTTGTGACTGTAACGTCTGAACTCATCGCGTAGAATTGCTGTTCGGCCGCAAATTTTTGCCTTTAGCACAAATACTCACATGAATCCAAAAAAATTGATATCCTAAACTTGTTCTATGGTAACTTCTTTAGTTCCGTGAGATATGGATTCGTGCCAACTCGTCGCCAATTTTGTATAAACGACAACTTTTAATTCTGTCACAAAAGTGTTTTGCCGCTCGCCGCCATGTTGATGCCCAGAAGGTGGCGCCACGGCCCAAAGCGATGCTAGAGGTAATTTTGTACGTATAGTTTTGTACGTTCAGCATTGACATCAGTAAGCAACACGTTGCAGACCTGAATACACCACGTGTAAGATGGACCTCGTGAAAACAGTTTCAGAAGCACTGCGGCTGCCGTATGTGCACAATGCGGAGCAGCTCAGCGCCATAGATCACCTACACTCGGGAGAGGATGTATTTTGCCTCCTACCAACGGGACACGGCAAGAGTGACGTGTTCGCGCTACCCCCGCTCATGAAGGATCTGCTCGAGGTATTTCCCTATTATCGCTCATTCAATCCCCACTATATAAAAATCAAGTTCGTTTTCATAGGACATCAGGATACTACATCGAAAATGTGCATAACACGTAAACATAAATGTTTCATATGGCAACAACACACGCAATCGAAAAAAATCGTGTTTAGGGCAAATATTGTACAAATATGAATTTCTATGGCGCTTTAAAGTTTCCAGTTATGCCAATCTTTACATGCTAAGAGGCGTAATTTTTTATTGGCCATAGAGGTTACAAATACCACAAACCATTTATTAATTTTAAGGCATATAGATTCATTTTAACTTTAGCGCCATAAGTAGTCATTTCAGCAAACCATTATATGTACAACCGCGAGAAAGTCGGGAGATTTTTGTGGTCATCAAAACAAAACAGACACTGACAGTCGTGGCCAATTATGTGGAGGTTTATCATGGGATTTTATAGGAATTGTAGCTTTCTGGGGCTTTTTGCGCCCGCGAAAAAAAGATCAATTTGGCGGCAAATATGTATATACCTAACATTTGGGCGGCACATATGTACATACCTCAATATAGGTAGTGCCCCTCCTCCCCCCCCCCCCCCCCAAGGGATTTGATAGCATAATTGGTTGGTGGGTTTGTTATTCAGGACGCTTTAACCACTTTTGGTCATATCGCGTCAGTGAGAGAAGGAAGGGAGAGTAGATCCATGTCCTCGGGGGTAACCCTCTACTCTTTGGGAAGAAAGACATGGCAGATAGAATTATTGTTTTTGCTGGGCCCATTTTCAGAAATACGACGGCCAAGGAGCCTCGCGAGACGATTGACACAGATGAGAGATTGAGGAAGCCAATAGAGCAGGTGCCCGGAGCGCATTGTCAAACCTGGGACCTATTGATCAACTGAGCTATGGAAACTCCCCGCGGATTTCCCATGTAAAAATGTCAGGGGTAGGAGCGGAGGGTGAATTAAGTGGATTGGTGTTATCTAACGTGCACAGGGCGGATAGCGAGGTGGATGGGCGGGCACTAGCTGACACACGTAACAGTCTTCTTGTGCATCCGAATTGTCAAATGAGACAAAAGTCACATGAGAGGTTTCAGTCGCGCAAGGGGCAAAACAAATAAATTGATTAAAATGCTAATGAACCAATGTCAAGCTGTGTAGAAACTGCGACTGATCGCAAGGGATGGGAGGCTTGGCGAAGGGTGTCATCACTTGTGTGTGTGGGGGGTGGGGGGGGGGGGGGTTTGACGGAACTGCGTCTAGGACACAAGGTACGGCATTTCAATTTTGTAAAGTTACATATAGAGTTCTTTCCCGCCAAAACAAATATTCAAGTTTATGGTAAAGGTCATTAATTTTTGGGCTTCGCGATGCTTGGTAATAAGTAACAGTGCGGCGATAGAGTTCTGTGGTGTCACCGGATAAACACGTTTTGACATATCACAGTCGAAACGGCGATGAGTAGTAGGATTCTTAATTGATAGATTTTCTGCTTATTGTACGTTGCCTGGGGTTAGATTTGGCGGATAAAGCTCGACATGCAACTTTCACTCACTACACAGTGGCACACACAAATTTGTAAATACAACATAGTTATACCCGTAGATATACATAGTAAGCTTATACGATTTTAGAATCGAGTTTTTGCATTGGGCGGGGTGTATTAGATATAGAAAACATTTCATCAGATACGATCATTGGCATGTGGAAGCAGAATCAGGAATCAACATTAGCTTCCGATCAGTGTCTCATAAATAGACATTTCTGTTATGTCTCCTAAATGTACGGTACTGGGGAATTGTCCTTTTGCATACTTAGAAAATCCGTAGCCAGTAGCCTGTCTCTCAAACTCGTCTGAGCAGACGACGCACACTTTCTCAGACATGTTACATGGAAGACCACGCTACTTTCCCAGACATGTGTAAAGACCACGTGTAGACCTCCTAGTGAAGACTACGCTGTTTTCTAGCATGCACGTTGAGCCGTTACCATGACAACAAAAATAATAGCTGTGATTTTACAAAAATATACATATATTAATATATATATATATATATATAAAAGAAACCATAGCTAAATAAATAGTACATTATTCAAGCGGTTTTGTACAAAATCGTGCCGACAAAGGAACGTGTTGTGAAAGACTTTGGTACCCCTAAATGGAAATCGTGGTTACATGTGTCCGAGAAATGATCGTGAAAGACATTGTAATGGCAATTTTTGAACGACCGAGTAGAGAGATTAGCGTACGATGACCTCTAGAATTATAACTCCGCTGTCGCTCACTAGCGGCGCTGAGGGTATGAATGACACATCAACATGGCGGCGAGCGGCAAAACACTTTTGTGACAGAATTAAAAGTTGTCGTTTATACAAAATTGGCGACGAGTTGGCACGAATCCATATCTCACGGAACTAAAGAAGTTACCATAGAACAAGTTTAGGATATCAATTTTTTTGGATTCATGTGAGTATTTGTGCTAAAGGCAAAAATTTGCGGCCGAAGAGCAATTCTACGCGATGAGTTCAGACGTTACAGTCAGCATCAGACTGTCAAACTGTAACGTCTGAACGTTCAGGCTTTTGCTTTGAGAGTCAATTAAAACATGTGCAACATTTGTATTTATTACGACTGCTTTGCTGGGGACACGTTTGATCAACAGGATGGTACCGTCGAGTCCATCGGCAGAAACTTATTCTAGTCAGGCTGAGCAGCGAACGAAGTAACGATCCCTTGTCTCTCGGACAATGGCTGCAAACCGACCCCGATCGCTGTCGAGTCCACCCGCAGGAGGGTCTTCTAGTCAGGATGAACAGCGAACGAAGTCCCGATTCCCTGTCTCTCGGACAATGACTGCAGACCGACCCCGATCGCTGTTGAGTGCATCCGCAGGAAGTTTTTCTACTCGCCAGAACAAGCAGCAGACAATGACTGCAGAAAGGTATGTCTCTGTGATAAATACTCTCTTACAAATATGGACTTTGCAGGTATGTTGACTCAATATCTTTAAAACCATTCGGTAGGTGATTTCACCTTTCACACCAAAAGATGTGATCTGGGGTGATGTAGCTATGGTATAACCCCGTGTGCTATTGGAAGAAAAAAAAACAGCCTCTTAACGTGTACAAATAACGCTAGTTGCATAGTGACTGGTTTCAGTGGCGCTCTGACCTTGAATTTCTTGGAGGCTGGCGCAAATTATCCAGAAATGTAATATTACAAAACGGCGAACATTGTATTTTACCTATCTTCCTGTAAGGTTTAAGTGCCAGCATGCTTTACATTCTAAAATAATGTTAGACTTACATAAAGAGCTGGATGCTGTTGGCCTTCAAAGTAATCCACACTGCCGTCTTCATCAAAACGAATTTAATGACCACCTTTGTGGTCCTATTAGTTTTGCAATAGCTTGTTTATACACAACAACGGCTATGTATTGCTATATCTCGTTATTTATCCGTCTTTCGTCGCATACAGCCAGTTGGTTATCACCCAGAAGCGGACCAAACAGCCTTCGGATGTGTTTCCTCTTGAAACTGCCAGTAAGTAGTGTATTTCTTTAATTGTTGTTTTAGCGTGTAGCAATGACGGAATGACGTCAAGCTATTTCATTTTTCATATTTGTGTGCACTTAGTGATGGCAACAACCACTATGGTCTTTCCAAAGTTTGTTTCCCTAACGTTTCTCACCTTTGGAAGGAAAAGATGCTTCGATTTTAAGCTACTTCTGCTAATAATCAGACGATTTGTTCTGGAGACCGCGCCAGTTCGCTGGTTTACATTTTGTTACAGTAGTTTTAAGCAGGTAATTGTCTTTTTGATAGCATTTAGGACATGGGCGACTTTCAGAATATCAAAAGAAAGTTTTACACAAACTGTGTGAAATCGCCGACCTACTGCAAGGGGGTGGAAGAGACGATGGTGCTGGTCATTACACCATTACAAGAATGGACAGTATGGACGGAAGTGAAACTATTAGAGGAGCCAATAGAGGCTGATGGACCCAGGAACGAGCTGGTAAGTTCCATTGATCGATCTGTACCACATATTATATATTATTACAGGATTTTCTCGGTCATGGAAAATCCCGGAAAGAAGATGTTATCAAAAATTCCTGAAACATCGTTTGTTTAAGTCTAAGGAAAGTGGCTAGGGGGTAGGGTGAAAAGTGGTATTCAACCCCCCCCCCCCCTTCACGCCTAATTACATGTGTTTGGTTTAGTATCACGATCTTGGTTCTGGCCGCTTGGTTTAGTATCACGATCTTGGTTTCGGCCGCTTTTCTCCTTGCAAATTTAGAAATGATACAATACTTGTAAATAAAAAAAGGGACACTATTACATAGTATTAAAAAGTGGAAGGTTTCAACGATGTGACGTTCCTTTCCTCTATCGCTAAATATTGTGCTTATCTTCTTTTGAAGTGTCTCCTCTGATAATCTTCAGATCTTCGGTGATGTACACATATAACTGGCATGGGACTGCACTTGTGTTTGTTTGCAGCTTTAGATAATGATGTTGCTTGATAGTTACTTCAACCAGGCAGATTTTTGATAATCTGGTGTCCTAGTTACATTTGAATATAATTTATCCGGTCGTTAGACCGGTTTAGCAACATTTTGCCGCGCGAGAACATGTACATGCGTGCCAAACACATCCTTCCGTCATAACAAGAGTGTTGCATCTAGAGCGCGTGTTTGCGGGATTCACGCGTGTTAGAAGGCTGTGGCGCAAAGTCTAACGCGCCAGTACTCTCGCAAATTAGCGTTGTATTGTCGCACATTTGAGCAATGTACTAAATATTGATTACGCATTGTACAATAATATGATATATCAAGAATTACCAGCGCATGTTTTCATATGCTCCATAACTTAGGTAATGCAGGTAAAACAAATTGGGCTACACATATAACAAATATTCTTTATTGTAACGGTTTTGGTTTTGTATGGATTAACCAATCTGTTGGAGATATAAACTTATTTGGGGCGGAATTAAAAAGTCACCTTGCTGATATATCGTTACAGGTATGGTCAGAGCAAGCTAGGAATTCACCTAATTAAGCTTGCAACATATGTCGAATTTAAGTCTCTTCTTGGTCCCGAAATATATACAAATGAAATCAAGCATAGGAATCATAGGGTTGCCCTAAAAAGTTGCAAAACTCCGCTGTTGTAACCACAGATGATTAGCCATTGAAAAACAAAGAGGTAAATTCGAACGAAACCAGAGAATATGTAAATACTGCAAAGTAAATAACATTATAGCTATAGAAGATGAATATCATCTCCTTATAATTTGTGACAAATATAGAGAAACCCGTTCAAACTATTTAATACGAATTTATCAGTCACATAATCGTACAATCTTTACAAAATCCAGAATTATTAAAGGATCACTGCGCCTTTGTTTATAATGCAACTATGTATGTTCCAGCCGCCATATGTTCCAGCTGCCATATGTTCCAGCCGCCATATGTTCCAGCCGCCACGTGTTACAGCCACCATATGTTCCAGCTAGCGTAGGCTCCAGCATCCTCACCCGGCGAACCTCACTCCCTGAGTAATCTCCATATAACTGACCGTTGTGTATGCATTGAACAGCAAACTCGAGCTTCTCTCTCGACGCTGCTTTGTACGTTTAATGCAAGTATAGTTCAAGCCGTGATCGCGGTGGCGCCAAGTGCTGCCGTTGCTTCCACCGTTACCCAACAAGCCGTTAATGGTAGGTGATATTTCCCCGCTTCAGCGGTCTCTCGATCTACCCTAGATTACCCCCCGAGGAGGATAAGGCACGCCGCCACACCACCGCCAATTAGCGTCAAGGTGTGATACTTCATTTTTACTCCACCGAACCACAACAGCACGCACGGTATAAAACCGTCACCGAACCGAGTGTTAGACCTGCACCGGGAAGCCATGTCGTTCAGGTGGACAAAATTCAGGTCAATCGATTATGATTGCGACAAGAGAATATAATACGACAGGGCAGTCGGAATTTACGATTTTGCCGTCAGAAGTTACGACAGGACCGTCGGTATTTACGACAGAGCCGCTGGAATCTACGACAGAGTCGTCGGCGAATATCACGGGGCATTCGACTTTCTTCCACTTTCTGTGGCTCTTCTTTGCGCCGTTCATCGTGACTGCTAACGTCCCCAGCCTCATAGTTCTGACGAAGAAGAAGAAGAAAAGCTGCATGAACAGTTCCGCCATGTGTTTAATGTGCTTGGCTTGCGTGGATGGGATCAGCGTGATTACCACCACGGTTTATTTCATCGATACCGCTCACAGAATCTCGCCGATCGCAATACTGTCCGAGGCACAACGCGCCAAGTTTTCGCTGGGTCTCTGTAAGTTTCAAGCAGGCTCTTCTATTCTGTCGCAAGGAACATCCTTAACCATGATGGCTCTTATCTCCGGTGAGAGATACTTCAAAGTAGCGCACTTTGTCGACGGTAAATATGATAAATATTTCAGTCGTTTCAAGACTAAATGCTACATTGCCGCTATATGGGGCTATACCCTAGTGATAAGCTTGGCGGCAGGCGTTCTGGCTGTTTCCGACAGTTCAGCAGGACACGATGTGGGTGATTCATGTGGCCCCATGACCTCGGTGCCCAAGTGGCTCACGAGTGTGTGCCTTATCAACATAAGGAAATTTTGTGTTGCTGAACGGCATTCTATTTACCACACTGCTGGTCACAGTCATACGTAAACTCAAACCCAGGCACCCGCAATGGAAAATTCGTCGACCAAGGTGGGAACAATGGCGGCAATAGACAGTCGCTTAATGAAGATGGCAGCAATAGACAGTCGCTTAATGAAGATGGCGGCAATAGACAGTCGCTTAATGAAGATGGCGGCAATAGACAGTCGCTTAGTGAAGATGGCGGCAATAGACAGTCGCTTAATGAAGATGGCGGCACTAGACAGTCGCTTAATGAAGATGGCGGCAATAGACAGTCGCTTAATGAAGATGGCGGCAATAGACAGTCGCTTAGTGAAGATGGCGGCAATAGACAGTCGTTTAATGAAGATGGCGGCAATAGACAGTCGCTTAATGAAGATGGCGGCAATAGACAGTCGCTTAATGAGGATGGCGGCAATAGACAGTCGTTTAATGAAGATGGCGGCAATAGACAGTCGCTTAGTGAAGATGGCGGCAATATACAGTCGTTTAATGAGGATGGCGGCAATAGACAGTCGCTTAATGAAGATGGCGGCAATAGAAAGTCGTTTACTGAAGATGGCGGCAATAGACAGTCGCTTAGTGAAGATGGCGGCAATAGACAGTCGCTTATTGAAGATGGCGGCAATAGAGTCGCTTAGTGAAGATGGCGGCAATAGACAGTCGCTTAATGAAGATGGTGTCAATAGACAGTCGCTTAATGAAGATGGCGGCAATAGACAGTCGTTTAATGAAGATGGCGGCAATACACAGTCGCTTAATGAAGATGGCGGCAATAGACAGTCGCTTAATTAAGATGGCGGCAATAGACAGTCGCTTAATGAAGATGGTGTCAAGAAACATCCGCTTAATGAAGATGGCGGCAATAGACAGTCGTTAAATAAAGATGGCGGCAGTAGACAACTTGCTGGCCAAGATGATGAGGATGGACAGCTGGTTTACCGAAAGAGTTGTAAAGGACAGTTGGCTAAGACAGATAGAAATTGCTTAGACCAAAGTAACTTGCCAGGTAAGTGTTTGGAAGCCTTTAGTAATCAATCAATTGACCACATTAGCCTCCATGATGATGAAATAGGCCGAAGTTACAGCGATGCTAGTTTCATTGACGTGACTGACTGTCGTGAATTATTAATCAGCCAAGTTGTCATGCACGATAACTCAATCGGGCTACAGCATCACAGAGCCGACGTAGCTCAGGCTCGTGACATCTGTCGAGGTCAAGGCTGTCTACGAGAGGCGTCACTGAGAGATGGCGCCACTGGTTTTGACAAGGCGCAGGAAACACAACAGAAAGCGTCGATAAACTTAGCCCCGTGACGTGCACCCCCCCCCCCCCCCATGAGGAGAAGGACGGGCAGTGAGGAGATGGCGTCCACCTAGCCCTGACGCATGACCCTCACGACCTCAACCCTAACGGGGGTGTAAGGGCCATGCCACACACATGGTCAAAAAAGTAGCATTGCATCACCCAGCTCGCTTCGATGAATGATTGTCGATTATGACGGGGACCCTACCTCTCCTAATCGCCTCGACCCTCTTCTTTAGACATTACTTGGACCATAGGATGCATTCATTTTAAAGTTTGCTCTCTACTTCTTGCACATCAATGATATTTTCGTCGGTCGTTAAAGGTTTCCCTCTCTGCCGCTTCAAGTTTTCCTAGGCAGTTGCCGCGGCTCGTTTGTTGACATCAGGCAATACACCCGAAAGCTTCCGCATGGCGGCGCCACTAAGTTTTTTTGTGTGTCTATAGTCGTGCGTGCGTTTTTGACGAAACTAGAGGCGCCGCCATGCGGATGATGTCGGTTCTATAGCATGGTCAAATTTGAAGCGTCAGAGAGGAAAGCCGTTACCAACCGATGAAAATATAGTTGATGTGCAAGTAATAGAGAGCAAACTTTAAACTGAATGCACGTTGTCAAAATACGATGACGCCATCTTGACATCTCGCCAAGGCCAAAATAATACCCAGAATGCATTGCACATGCAGTGGCGCCTCACATTGGAATAATCTGAACTTTTACTATGATTTGCGAAGTCGTCTATCCAACAAACACGAAATCCCCACGGGGGGTTCCCCGCGCAACCCATAGCAACGGCAGAGAACGAGGTTAGCCGACTACGCTTAGTCGTCTACGGTAAGCCAGCTGGCAAAATCGTTCCTGAAACGGGTTTGTCGGCTAGAATCTTAGACGGCTTACCGTAGACGGCCAAGGGGAGCTAGACGGCAAAGAGCTCACAGATGTACGTGAAATAGGCCACAAGTAGGCCTAGCCCCAATCATCATAACATAAGTAACCATAGGTGTCAGAGGGGTGGAGAAGGACTATGCGGGGGAGGGGTGGGATGGGTATACGTAGGTACGAGAGTGGCGGGGAGGGACTAGGCGGGGGAGGGGTGGGATGGGGTATCTCTAGGCGTCATATGGGTGGGGAGGGTCTAGGCGGGAGAGGAGTGGGGAGGGACTAGGCGGGAGAGGGGTGGGATGGGTATACGTGGGTACGAGAGGGGTGGCGAGCGACTAGGCGGTGGAGGGGTGGGATGGAGTATCTATAGGTGTCAGAGGGGTAGGGAGGGACTAGGCGGGAAAGGGGTGGGATGGAGTATCTATAGGCGTCAGAGGGGTGGGGAGGGACTAGGCGGGAAAGGGGTGGGATGGGGTATCTATAGGCGTCAGAGGGGTGGGGAGGGACTAGGCGGGGGAGGGGTGGGCTGGGGTATCTATAGGCGTCATAGGGGTGGGGAGGGTCTAGGCGGGAGAGGGGTGGGGAGGGCCTAGGCGGGAAAGGGGTGGGATGGGGTATATATAGGCGTCAGAGGGGCGGGGAGGGACTAGGCGGGGGAGGGGTGGGATGGGGTATCTATAGGCGTCATAGGGGTGGGGAGGGTCTAGGCGGGAGAGGGGTGGGGAGGGACTAGGCGGGAAAAGGGTGGGATGGTGTATATATAGGTGTCAGATGAGTGGGGAGGGACTAGGCGGGGGAGGGGTGGGATGGGATATCCCCGATAGTCAGTACTTAAAATTTATAAACTTATTACAGATTGTGAATTTAACCAATTTAATCAATTCACCTCCTTAATCTTGTTTAAGCTTTGTCCGGATCCAGTATATAGACTCTGTCCAGTTTGCACGGGGTTCGTCAAGGAAAGTGGTCTGCTTCTCCGGGTCTGTCTTACAGTCTCGCGCCCGGCACTGATGCCGATGACCAGCTAATACTGTGGCCCATAGGGACAATTTCTGCGCGGAGTCGACCAAATTTCAGCGCGGAGTCGCCTTAATTTCAGCGCGGAGTCGTCCCAATTTCAGCGCGGAGTCGCCTAAATTTCAGCGCGGAGCCGCCTAAATTTCAGCGCGGAGTCGACTAAATTTCAGCGCGGAACCGATTAAATTTCAGCGCGGAGTCTTGTAAATTTCAGCGCGTAGTCGTCTAAATTTCAGCGCGGAACCGACTAAATTTCAGCGCGGAGCCGACTAAATTTCCGCACGAAATCGACTAAATTTCCGCGTGGGGTGGACCACATTTCAGCGCGGAGTCGTCATCATTTCGGCATTGAGAATCTTCGTTGCGGCTAGTGTTACAGTGCATCACGGTCTCCTTAAACGTGCTCATATGCATTATTATGAAGCTCTGTTTCTTGATTGTTTGCATCATTTTGCAATGATTACCATACGAGTAATCTGGTTGACTAACCATCCATTTTTTGTGACGCTGGACGCGGAACACGTTTGTGCATGCACGATGCGAAGATAAGGGGGGGGGGGGCACTTCCGCCATAGAATGTGTTGAATGTGCCGTCCATGAGACGCATGGCAACCGGGGAGATTAAACTACATGATTCTGTTAGCATGTGTAGCTGCAAAGAGTGCGGTTGAGAAAAAAAGTATGTAATCCTGTGGACACTGAGAGAATGAGGAACTAGCAGCAGTGATATTGAGAGAAAAGTTTGTCATTCAGTGTTCATTGAGAGAGAATTACTGGGTCAAGTGGCACCTAACCATTAACCGATCTAGCTATGCTAAATTTTAAAGAAGAATTTTGATTGCCAGAACCCAGAAGTGTACAACAAATGTACCAGTTAATGTACAAAATTAAAAACAATCCTATGCAAGCGACACTAAGCCTATATTTAATATGAACACAAAGGGTCACCAATTATGTTCTTCTTAAAACTTAAGGGTTGATTGGGGAAATGTTGCTGCCTTAGATGGGCACATCAAAACCAAATGCTGGATTCTAGTAAAGGTAATGAGTAGTAGAACAAGGAGTTATTTGGCAGAGGTGGAGCTTTCTAAAAACTTGCGACCGGGCCGGTGGGAAATGACCGCGGGTGTCCCCACCAATTTATTTCACCACCGGGGGGAGTGGGGGGGGGGGCGATCTACATTTCAGAAGGCATTGACTTCGCGGGGGAAATTAGGAATTCTTCAATAAGTCATTGAACAAAAATCGATTTCTTAGGCTACGTGTTGGGTGTTTACCTCCCCCCCCCCCCCTCCTCTCCTTGGATCTATTGTCCGTCACTGGGTTGCATCTACAAAATGTCACTTTGCTATGTACTTCCTCGGCCAGCCCCTCTTACAGTAATTGCTCAAGTTCCCAAGGGGTGGGGGGTAGACACGCCTGCCCTCCCTACCCCTCCTAGCGCCTACCCCCTCCCTAGATCCGTTACTGTTTGTGCAGCACATATGTGTATGCCATTTATGCATAGTGCCTTCCCCGGTTAATGGGTCAAGATCTGTTGCCTCAGCCACCTGCAGGACCTGAGTGACCCTATACAAATATATATTATGGTTCTGCATTGTGTGTGCCTCTATGTTGATGGCTCTGGCTGATTGTTTTCTCTTCACAACACAAGTACAGTGATTGTTGATAAATAGGCTATTGCCGGCTTTCATGCGAACGGCTTTGAAAGTCCGTTGAATTGAAGCACGTGCCATGAGGAATTTTGTCACAGTTTGACTGCTTGACGACTCCGCGCCGAAATTAGGTCGACTCCGCGCTGAAATTAAGTCGATTCGGCGCTGAAATTAAGTCGATTCGGCGCTGAAATTTAGGCGACTCCGCGCCGAAATTTCGTCGGCTCCGCGCCGAAATTAAGTCGACTCCGCGCTGAAATTAGGTCGACTCCGCGCTGAAATTGAGGCGACTCCGCGCTGAAATTAGGTCGACTCCGCGCTAAAATTAAGTCGACTCCGCGCTAAAATTAAGTCGACTCCGCGCTTAAATTTAGGCGACTCCGCGCTGAAATTTGGTCGACTCCGCGCTGAAATTTAGGCGACTCCGCGCCGAAATTAGGTCGGCTCCGCGCTGAAATTAAGTCGACTCCGCGCTGAAATTTAGGCGACTCCGCGCTGAAATTTAGGCGACTCCGCGCTGAAATTTGGTCGACTCCGCGCTGGAATTTAGGCGACTCCGCGCTGAAATTAAGTCGACTCCGCGCTGAAATGAGGTCGACTCCGCGCTGAAATTTAGGCGACTCCGCGCTGAAATGAGGTCGACTCCGCGCTGAAATTAAGTCGACTCCGCGCTGAAATTTAGTCGACTCAACGCTGAAATTAGGTCGACTCCGCGCTCAAATTAGGTCGACTCCGCGCTGAAATTAAGTCGACTCCGCGCTAAAATTAAGTCGACTCCGCGCTTAAATTTAGGCGACTCCGCGCTGAAATTTGGTCGACTCCGCGCTGAAATTTAGGCGACTCCGCGCCGAAATTAGGTCGGCTCCGCGCTGAAATTAAGTCGAATCCGCGCTGAAATTTAGGCGACTCCGCGCTGAAATTTAGGCGACTCCGAGCTGAAATTTGGTCGACTCCGCGCTGGAATTTAGGCGACTCCGCGCTGAAATTAAGTCGACTCCGCGCTGAAATGAGGTCGACTCCGCGCTGAAATTTAGGCGACTCCGCGCTGAAATGAGGTCGACACCGCGCTGAAATTAAGTAGACTCCGCGCTGAAATTTAGTCGACTCAACGCTGAAATTAGGTCGACTCCGCGCTCAAATTAGGTCGACTCCGCGCTGAAATTTAGGCGACTCCGCGCTGAAATTTGGTCGACTCCGCGCTGGAATTTTTAGGCGACTCCGCGCTGAAATGAGGTCGACTCCGCGCTGAAATTTAGGCGACTCCGCGCTGAAATTTGGTCGACTCCGCACTGAAATTTAGGCGACTCCGCGCTGAAATTAAGTTGACTCCGCGCTGAAATGAGGTCGACTCCGCGCTGAAATTAAGTCGACTCGGCGCTGAAATGAGGTCGACTCCGCGCTGAAATTTAGTCGACTCCGCGCTGAAATGAGGGCGACTCCGCGCTGAAATTTAGGCGACTCCGCGCTGAAATTTGGTCGACTCCGCGCTGACATTTAGGCGACTCCGGAAAGTAGGAATTCTTCAATAAGTCATTGAACAAAAATCGATTTCTTAGGCTACGTGTTGGGTGTTTACCTCCCCCCCCCCCCCCCCCCCCCTCCTCTTCTTGGATCTATTGTCCGTCACTGGTTTGCATCTACAAAATGTCACTTTGCTATGTACTTCCTCGGCAAGCCCCTCTTACAGTAATTGCTCATGTTCCCAAGGGGTGGGCGGTTGACACGCCTGCCCTCCCTACCCCCCCTAGCGCCTACCCCCTCCCTAGATCCGTTCCTGTTTGTGCAGCACATATGTGTATGCCATTTATGCATAGTGCCTTCCCCGGTTAATGGGTCAAGATCTGTTGCCTCAGCCACCTGCAGGACCTGAGTGACCCTATACAAATATATATTATGGTTCGGCATTGTGTGTGCCTCTATGTTGATGGCTCTGGCTGATTGTTTTCTCTTCACAACACAAGTACAGTGATTGTTGATAAATAGGCTATTGCCGGTTTTCATGCGAACGGCTTTGAAAGTCCGCTGGATTGAAGCACGTGCCATGAGGAATTTTGTCACAGTTTTACTGCTTGACGACTCCGCGCCGAAATTAGGTCGATTCGGCGCTGAAATTAAGTCGATTCGGCGCTGAAATTTAGGCGACTCCGCGCCGAAATTTGGTCGGCTCCGCGCCAAAATTAAGTCGACTCCGCGCAGAAATTAGGTCGACTCCGCGCTGAAATTTAGGCGAATCCGCGCCGAAATTAGGTCGGCTCCGCGCTGAAATTTAGGCGACTCCGCGCCGAAATTAGATTGGCTCCGCGCTGAAATTAAGTCGACTCCTCGCTGAAATTTAGGCGACCCCGCGCTGAAATTTAGGTGACTCCGCGCTGAAATTTGGTCGACTCCGCGCTAGAAAGTTAGGCGACTCCGCGCTGAAATTATGTCGACTCCGCGCTGAAATGAGGTCGACTCCGCGCTGAAATTTAGGCAACTCCGCGCTGAAATTTGGTCGACTCCGCGCTGAAATTTAGGCGACTCCGCGCTGAAATTAAGTCGACTCCGCGCTGAAATGAGGTCGACTCCGCGCTGAAATTAAGTCGACTCGGCGCTGAAATGAGGTCGACTCCGCGCTGAAATTTAGTCGACTCCGCGCTGAAATGAGGTCGACTCCGCGCTGAAATTAAGTCGACTCCGCGCTGAAATGAGGTCGACTCCGCGCTGAAATTTAGTCGACTCCGCGCTGAAATTAGGTCGACTCCGCGCTGAAAAGAGGTCGACTCCGCGCTGAAATTTAGGCGACCCCGCGCTGAAATTTGGTCGACTCCGCGCTGAAATTTAGGCGACTCCGCGCTGAAATTAAGTTGACTCCGCGCTGAAATGAGGTCGACTCCGCGCTGAAATTAAGTCGACTCCGCGCTGCAATGAGGTCGACTCCGCGCTGAAATTAAGTCGACTCCGCGCTGAAATTTAGTCGACTCCGCGCTGATATTAGGTCGACTCCGCGCTGAAAAGTGGTCGACTCCGCGCTGAAAAGTGGTCGACTCCGCGCTGAAATTTAGGCGACTCCGCGCTGAAATTTGGTCGACTCCGCGCTGAAATTTAGGCGACTCCGCGCTGAAATTAAGTCGACTCCGCGCTGCAATGAGGTCGACTCCGCGCTGAAATTAAGTCGACTCCGCGCTGAAATTTAGGCGACTCCGCGCTGAAATTTAGGCGACTCCGCGCTAAAATTTGGTCGACTCCGCGCTGAAATTTAGGCGACTCCGCGCCGAAATTAGGTGGACTCCGCGCCGAAATTAGGTCGACTCTGCGCTGAAATTTAGGCGACTCCGCGCTGAAATTTAGGCGACTCCGCGCTGAAATGAGGTCGACTCCGCGCTGAAATTTAGTCGACTCCGCGCTGAAATTTAGTCGACTCCGCGCTGAAATTTGGTCGACTCCGCGCTGAAATTTAGGCGACTCCGCGCTGAAATATGGTTGACTCCGCGCTGAAATTTGGCTTCATTCAACGCCGCGCCGAAATTTGGTTGATTCCGCGCCGAAATGTGGTCGACTCCGCGCTGAAATTTAGGCGACTCCGCGCTGAAATCGGTTTTCACGCGACTCCGCGCTGAAATTCCGTCTAGTCCGCGAAGAAATTGTCCGTATGGGCCACAGTACCTATGGGCCACAGTACTTTCCATCAATACGCCACTGGCAACCTGGTTTGGTTCCGATGCGAGCTCGGTCAGCTCAACACCACTCCGAAACTACGGGTAGCCTATGATGGTCCTTTTTTGGTTCTCAGGCGGCTGGGCGACCTTAACTATCTCTTGCAGCTCGATGCAAAGGGAACACGCAAGCTGGTCCACCACGACCGTCTAAAACCCTACGAGGGCACGCAGACGCTGGCTTGGGCACGGGCTGCTTTGGCCCTCGATCGAAGAAGGGGTGTGGAGCGCACATAAATATTGTTTCTGTCTTACCCACTTTGTGAAGTCTACTGGAAGATGCCACTGACTGTCCATTGACCACCCTATGCTCTTTTTTTTGCAGGAACAATGGCTGCGTGTATGATCCAAAACTATGTCAAGGATATTCTTTTGAAACGCGGGCCGGTACACCGATGCACTGAATGTGGCTACCAGGGGGACCGTGAACGGATGGGTGTTCACATCATGAAACACCTGTCGAAATCTCAGGAGAAGCCTTTGCCTGGAGTGTTGGTTCTGAGCGGGGCGGAGTCCTGCCTCCACTACCGGGAAAAGCTCGGATTGCAGGGCTCTCCGAAGTCGCCGGACTTAAACTTTCCGAACTTTGGCTCTCCTCAAACAGACACCTCCATGACGCCGCCTGCCCCGATGACTAAATTAACCCTTTCGGGCCTGATGGAACTGGCCCCTCCGTCCGCGAGCGAGGTTGCGGCTCTTTGTAGCTCCCCGGCGCTGGTCGCCGCGACTCAGGAGTCGCCCAGTGTTCTCCCCGATGAGACGTCCCATGTCTCTGCAGCCATCGAGCGTCTCGAAAGAAATCAGCAGGAGCTGTTGCGGACGGTTAAGAATCTTCGACGAGAGGTCGACGAACTAAGGAACACCGATCGCCGACTCGACGCTAGCCGTCACAGCGGTCGTGAGTACAACCCGGACCGCGGAGCTGCCGACTGACGGGGACGCAGTCAACGCCCACAGGACCGTGACGTGAGGCCGGACCGCGGAGCCGCCGACTGCTGGGGACGCAGTCAACGCCCACAGGACCGTGACGTGAGGCCGGACCGCGGAGCTGCCGACTGCCGGAGACGCAGTCAACGCCAACAGGGCCGTGACGTGAGGCCAGACCGCGGAGCTGCCGACTGCCGGGGACGCAGTCAACGCCAAAAGGACCGTGACCTGAGCCCAGACCGCGGAGCCGCCAGGCAGTTCAGGGAATTACGCCAGCGACAGCGGAGCCGGCTTGGGTACCCGTACTAACGATGTAGTAGTTTATTTCTCTTACTGCTCAGTATTATCCGATTTTTTTTCTTACCGCTCAGTGTTATCCGATGTAGGAATTTTTGTTCAATGTGACGGCCGTTTTAGCTATCCCAATGTAAGGTTGTGTTTGTTTTTACATGTTCGATATTCGAGTTACTCGTCATTTGCAAGGCCGGAAGCAACTACCTCATGAGTAAGCTCGTTAGATTTGTATTTACTATTTTTTGCATGTCTTGTTGGTATTACACTAGTGTTGGCGAGGACGCCTCACACTTAAGTAGGGGGGGGGGGCAATATAACGGTCCCTATTCTAATCCCGTGTAAGGGTGTATTTTGACATGTATCTGCATCTAAGTACTCGTCGCTTGCAACGCTGCAGGTTCATTTACTTGTGAGATTTTGTATAATATTTTGTTGGTCTTAGTAGAGTGTTGGCGAGGACGCCTAACACTTAAGCAGGGGGCATTGTGACGCCTCCCATTTTTGTACCCGGGGAAATCAGGTATTTTTGTAAAATGATCCCTTTGTGTACGCTGTCAACCCCAAATAAACTGTTTACGTACATTATATGAGGCCGTATTTTGGTTTAAACATATTTTTTTTTGGCAATTGGAAAGCAGGCAAAGCCTATACAAATTCCTCTTGCTTGAAAAATAAGAAACATATATTACTTGAAAAATAAGAAACATATTACAGGCAATCAACTTAATAAACTTGTAGAATTAGTTCACTAAATGACACACTGCGATGGAATTTGTTGGCTCTCTCTGTGCGTCGTAGTATGGCAAAAGGAAAGAGAGTTCGTAAATATACGCGTTCCAACAAGCGAAACTAGGTGTTAAAACGCCTTGTCTTTTCAATATACACATGTACAGCTTTAAATATTTCTAAATTTTCTTGCAAAGTTAAGTTGGCATTCCCGAAAAAATTGGTTCCGAGTGTAAAACTTGTAATTTTCATTACATTTTGCAATAATCTGTCGCGTATGATAGTATACATCGGGCATTCTAAAAAGTAGTGAGTGGTATCTTCACGAGGTGCGCCACAATTACATTGTTGATCATTAATTATACACATATCAAAAAGATGAGCCCTTCACTTACTACAATTCATTCTCAGTCGCGAGTGTACAACGTTCGTGCCGCGCCGGCCAAAGTTAAATAACTTGGAGGTCTCCCTCTTGTGACAAATATCCTTATTCACTAAGGCCTGTTTGAAAGTTTTATGGTCGCACATGGATCTTATATTGATAGGTAGTTCATTCCAGAGCCTTATCACACTTGGTAGAAACGAGTTGTAATAAGAAGAAAGTCGCGCCTTAACGGTCGTGACGCATTACGAAGCGCGTAGTGTGTTCTTTGTGTTACATTTTGAGGTAAAATATCGCATAAATAACTTGGGGCGTTTCCATAAAACATCTTGTGAAACAGTAACAATTGAAATCTTTTACGACGAGCACTCAATGTTTCCCAACCGAGTTCTTGATAGATAAGCGAGTGACTAGTGTGTTTAATCGCCCCGGATACAAGACGGCCTGCTCTCAGCTGAACGACTTGTAGCCTGTCAGCGTCCGCCTGTGTGCAACCATCCCAAAGGACACATGCATATTCCATAGTGGGACGCACCAAGGTTTTAAACATTAAATCTAGCGTACCTCGGTTTAACTTGTATCGCAGTCTGGACAACAAATCGACCCTTCTACTCGCCTTAAGACACATTTCACTGATATGAGATGACCATGTGAGTTTAGAGTTCAAGGTTACGCCAAGATGTTTATGTTGGGTAGTATTTTGTAAAACTTCGCCTCCCATTTGCAATGGCGGTAAATCAGTTATGGGTTTATTGGATATGGTCATAGACTTTGTCTTAGGTGCGCTAAACGTTACAAACCACTGCGAGGCCCAGGACTCCATTTTTTGCAAATCACAGTTTAACATATCAGTTCCATCATCCAATTGATCATCATCGTCTACAATGACATATACAGTTGTGTCTTCAGCGAAGAGTCTAATTTTTGACTTTTTTGCTTGTTCACTGGGGTAGTGGTTGGGGCATAGATATTGCGCAATATGTAGTTTCAATCGTTGATATCTATATTAATTATGACAATTATACCTTGTTGATCAATCGATATTTCATTTAACGTACTACGAGTGTGACTAGGTAAAATATTGCAACCCCATTCTTATTGGGTAAGCCATGAGAATAATAAATCTTTCCAGGCCATTCCTGGTTCCAAACACGCTCACAATTAACACTAGAATGCGTTTCTTGCAAATATACGATTCCTCTGTGGTGCTTTTCTTTAAATATTTAAGTACAGTGTTCCGTTTTACCGTATTTCTGAGTCCCCTGGCATTAAAGTTACAGAAGTTAAGAGTACCCTTCATCTGTCAACAATACTATAAATACATTTATCTGCATAGATACTCCAGGCTGATGCATTTTATTAGTGACGGTAGAACTGTACACACGCTAAGAACATACCTGTCTCACCACAGCACTGGTGGGGCAGTCACATAGCAACGCTCTCATCATGTGCTCACAATTTTGCTTCCGAGCAGTTGTGCTTCACTAGAGATCGGTCAGCTCGAATGTTCGACCATGCATCATTATCAGTGGGGAATAAAAAAATGATTATACAGACTCATAAACCCTTATAGTCACAAATTCATATACAGAGTCGCAAATGTCAGAAATAATTAGCATCATAGATATGGTTGACAGTCATAGGGGCTAACAAGATCCGTTACAAAATGCTCTTAATTTTTTGGCTTCCAATTATAAATAGTTTGACCTACACATCCTTTAACCCTAGAAATGCAGTGCCATAGCACCCACAGCAGAACAAAAGTACACAAATATCACACAGTACACACACATAACTCACACCCATCGACTCACATCTATTCAGATGTGAATAGAGCACATTAGTTTTGAGTTATTTTTCAGTGCAGTGTTCCAGACGCGAGTCCAATGCTTTGGCAATAGAAGTTGCTAAACGAGCAAAGTCCAGTGCACATAACGTGCTAACAGCAGTTGACTATGATGAAAATGACCGTTCATGTGGACTATAGTAGTTTCAATAGTCTGCCTCTGTGGATAACACTATCGACTTACAATAACAATTAGTTCATGTCTAAGTTTACAGATCAATACTCTGGGTTTTGTCGTAGAGTGATGTGTACAAACATGGATGAATGCGCTTGGCTGTTTTAAATATTGTGTATTTTCATGAGTGTCAAAACATATTTCGTCTTGGTGATAGTCGATTATATGCAAGTAAATTAATATTATATCGGATAGGTATAAGTACCGGGTTGGAATTTAAGCTATTACTTACACAGAGACGACCGGACTGTCTGCAGCAGTTTACCTAGCTCGTTTTTTCCTGTCCAATGCGTAGGGAGGAATGCGTTCGGCAATGTTGATGTATTTGTCCACCAGTTTAGACCTCATCTTGAGGTACTTGCCAAGCAGGACCGGTCGCGTTATTCCATCGGTTGGGGTCCGGAAGCAGCCCGCAGTGCTTGTCGGCGACGTAATCGAGGAGCTGGTCGTTTTTGTACTGCTCCATAAATTGGCGCACTTGCTGGCCGTAACATGCCTCCTTCCCGGGTTGGTAGATGTCTCCATCATCGGCATCGTACGCAGCCCGGGCGAAGAGCCGTTCAAAGTTCTTGCGCACTGGCCGACGAGCTTACTACAGCGCCTGATGCTTCATGGTATACTTTCCTCGTGATGCTTTGATCATCTCTGAAAATGAGTATGTACAAGATGATGTTGTTGAATGTTGCTAAACAGTGTACCGAGTAATACTGGCAATTTGGTGTATTTCGATTTTATTGCAAATTGTTCTGAAGATTGATCTTACGTTTGAATTGATTGTTCCGGAATTCATTGGCCAGGTCAAGGCCATAATTGCCTGCCACGCACCCACTCGGATTTACCAGGCGCTCCCACACCAGCTCGTGTCGCAATCGTACCGGCATACGGCCTCCGATGTCTGAATTGAAATAGAATGTTTCCAATTATATTACTATTACATTTTTTTTCGTGGAAACACATTTTCTGCTTGCGCCAATTAGATGTACTTACACGCGACAGGGTTCCCACAGGTGAGGGAAAACAGGGAAAATGATGAAAAAAAATTCCCTGCAGGGAAGCCTTACGAAAAAATACCATGAGATTACGATGATATTCATGATAAATTTACCTAGGTATTTTGAAACAGGTATACCATGGTAAATTACCATGGTATACTACGTACCAGGGTATGCTAATTTACCATGGTACTTTAATACATGGATGCCATAGTATATTATGGTACTAATCATCATTACATATAGCAATATATATATAATGCTATGATATATAGCAATATATATATAATGCTATGATATATATATATATATATATATAATGCCAGAATCTGAAAAATACAAGAGTAAAGAATACAAAGATTTACAATCCACTTTCATATATAGGTATTGCAATAAAAAAGCTGCAGTTTGTGAAAATGTGACATTCGCACATTATATACACATAATTAACTCAAGGTTACCTGTGACATAAATGACACAAATTCCAAAATATTTATATATTAAACACATTCTAACCGTATAGATATATTAGAAAAACAAGCTACCATTATGTGAAGAAATTCGTTGCTATTCGGCGCCAGGATCTTTCCAAATTAAAACAATGCTTGTTTGAATGATTCATATATTAATATTAAATAAAATATTGTTCACTTCACAGCTTATACATTTGAACCAATTGAACATAAAATGCCATCATGGAATTTTGTCCAGTCATTTTTTGCACAATACAATCGCACAGTATATAGACGACATAAAAACCAGCTTATAATTCGATTATTACAAATAATGTCTACTCTAACTCATATACAGGAAACAACTGTTATAATTGAATTTATAAAGTATTCTGTCGTTTTTTTGTAACAGATACAAATGCCACCTAAAAATGAGATGTACTACCATGTAGTACTTCGCATCTACTACATAACTACTACTAAACTTTAAGACAACTACTATTCAATGCACATAACATATATAAACAATCCTTTATATAAGGACCCCCAGTGGTGTGACATGAGTAGTAGGAAGGGGCACGATTTGATGTAACTTTTTCATGGGGCTAACGTTCTTGGGGGTAACGCTTTTGCGGGCGCGCATGCGCGCCGGTCTCCTATCGCCACCTGGCGCGTGAAGGTGTGTACTCCCCCCCCCCCCCCCCGGCCCTCCGGTCCCCAAATGTATCTCCTATACCCCCCCCACCCCTCCCGTAAACTACCCCTCCCCAAACAAAACTCCTGACCCCCAAGACCCCCACCCCTGTTCACGCCCCCCCCCCTCCACCTCATCCACTGCCCCCCCCCCCCCCCTCCACTAGCTAGACCCCTTACTACACCCTCCCAACCATGATAGTGAACGGTATTTCACAATCACGCAGTGACGTCATGGATGTGTCATCGCGGGTTAACTGCAAGGACAGTAGTTTCATAATTACCTTGTCAAATCAGTCGCCCTCTCACAGCCTCGATACCCCTTTCTCCCCCACCCTGCTAGTCCGACCGATATCCCTACACCTATAGCTGCCACGGGAGAAGCGGTTAGAGAAGACAATTAATACTTGACAGCTGGTTGCTTATGTTGTAAAGGTCAACCCATTCACCTTTCCGTCCGACGTATTAATTGCTTGCAGATGAAAAACTACCTGAGGAGGACAGCATACAGGGGTTTATTAGTATTGAAATAACAGACTGACTCATCAAACAACTGTCATAACTCTTTTCTCTCACAACAAGAGGGCGCCAACCCCCTGTTCCTCATCCACCGACCAACTCCTGATAATACTGCCCCCGCCCCTCCCTCCGCGAAAGCCGATCCCATCCTACCCTCACCCAACCATGACGGTGAACGGTATTCACAATCACGTAGTGACGTTAAGATGTGTCATGGGCAGATAACTGCAAGGACAGCAGTTATCTTGTAAAATTAGTCGCCCTCCCTCAGCCTCTTTTCCCCCTCCCTCCTAGTCCGACCGTTTTTCCTACACCTCTTCCGCATTCACCGCGTTCACCGCGTCCCCTCCCTAATTAGCATGTCGCCCCTCCGTTACTACCACCTATGAGTGAGGGACGTACTCTAACCGCCCACCCGCCTCCCCCACGCCCGCACCCCAAGGACACCAATAAATCAATTTGAGAGGCTACCCAGACCAGTGGATTCACCGAAGCGTGTCGCCAGGAAAAGCCAGTACTAGTCACCACTGAGCGTGTTCAGACTTGTCTCGTTTTTGTGGGCTTGAAGGTGAGGGTTGGGGGTGGATGTGATGGGGGTGTGCGCAGTTCACCCCAGCTGGCTGTTCATCGGATTTCGAGATGGGGGTAAGCGGACGATAATGTAAAAACAATATTGAATTCAGTTCCCCGTTTTCGAATGAAAACATAGGGTCTGGCGTTTATAAGTTCTTCTCTTGTAGTTGGTATTTTTAAATGTATGTCTTTAATAGGAAGTGATAGGCTCGTTTTACTTATAACTCATAGTTTTGTCGGGCATCACGTACGTTGGATGAGATATGGAGACAGTTGGTCTAAAGAGCACGATGTAGTGGCCTTTCGAAGGGATTGAGTGTTTAGTCAGACTACTGTGAGGGTTTGTCGGAGATTTATGTATCCGTTAGTTTATACTCGATCATCTTTACGAAGCACGAGGCCCGTTCTTAGACTACCATAGTGCGAGCGACGGGTTGACTGACACTTTTGCACAACACAGCTAGTGGGGGTGCTGTGTGAAGTCATTTGCTGACGGAACACTTCTACCAAAGACAGCTGAAATAAGTGAGATCCCAACCACTGGTTTGTTCCGCTCCCTACATTGAGTTGGCTAGAAAAAATTAAGTGTCCATGCCCCCCTGTCCATATCGCCGGTGTAATTGGCTAGGCGAACCGATGGTGAGAGACGCAGCCCCTTGGGGAAGGGTGGAGTGGTTATGCACGCATGCTCTATTTTTAGTGTTGAGGCGATGAGGAGAGGGTGGTGGATGGAGGGGGGTTGGGGCGCGTATGGACTATTTTTAGAAATGACGTTAATGTTTGGCTAAAGCAGGGTGGGTGGAGCGGGGTTCCCCTTTCGGAGTTTAGATGCTTGCCTTCTCTATTTTTATAAATGATATCAGGATAATGAGGAATGAGGTGTTGTTACCTCTGTGCGTGGTAGTGCTATGGTGGTTAAGGTTTATTGGTAACGTTTTATTTAATATGAAACAGTTATGTGTAACATACTGAAATGATCATAGGAAAAAATAAGTTTATGTTTCATTGCATTATGAATTAAATTTTGTGCAGCATTCGCATAACTAGAATAACACAATGATAAAAAATATAGCATTATTATATAAGTTTGTGTATTAGATGCTTCATAGGCAATCAAGTTTATGTTCTATGTACCATTCGGGGCAATACTTAGACAATAGTGAAACGACTATGAAATTATTATGTAAAGTTTATGTTTCAAATGGCATAAAGTACAAGTTATGTGCAACATGTATGTAGCTCACTAGAAAATTGTGAAACATATAGGTAGCATTTTACATGTATAGCCTTTCATATAGCATCAAGTTTATATTTTATGCCGCATTAGGAGACTCAATAGACAACCGTCAAGAGTACTTATGTATAATATAAATTTCTGTATTTAATGCAAGGAAGCTTAGGTTTTTTTTTTTTTTTTTTTTTGCAAAGTTAGTAGTGTAAATTAAGATTGCGCTGGAAATTTACCAACGATTAAGAGAATAACGGGCTATAGCTGGCCCTGTTATAAACTGTGTTGAGACAAATGTGAAATGAAACGGTATGATCACAGGAATTACGTCTGAATAATCAGTGATGTAGCCATCTCAGAGAGGATGCAGGGGACATACATACGGTTTCTATTTTTGGAAAATACGTTATGTTAAGAGGTGAGGGGTAGAGAGTTGTGTGGTTAGAGAATAGGTACTATGATAGAGAGATTAGGGGCGTGTGTGCACTATTTCTAGCAATGTCAATGTTAGGATATGAGGTGGGTGGGTGGAGCATTGAGGGGATTCATCTTTCGGAGTGGAGATACTTGCGTGCTATATTTTTATAAATGATACCAAGGTAGGGAGGAATGAGGTGTTGTTACCTATATACGTGGTACTGCTATTTTTGAAGGTGTAAAGATATATTTGGAACGTTTTATTTCTTTGAAAGATTTATGTGTAATATACGGCAATGATAATAGGAATAAATAAGTTTTATGCACCATTCGGATCAATACTTAGACAATTGTGTAACGAATATGTCAGTATTCTGTAAGTTTTATGTTTCATATGTCATAAAGTCTAAGTTATGTGTAACATTTATGTAGCTTATTAGACAATTGTGAAACATAGGTAGCATTCTACGTTTTTGCTATTCATATATCATCAGGCTTATATTTTATGACACATTAGGGTACTTAATAGACAACCGTGAAAGAATACATATGTATACTATAAATATCGGTATTCAATGCAAGGGAGCTCAGCTTTATGTAGTAATAATAATAATGAAAAATTGTTTCCATGATATTGAAGTTATGTATCATCCTACGGTGAACTATGAAATAAAGTAATAAATGTGTATGTATTGCGAGTGAATTTTAAATTTAAACCATGTTACACTAAAATGTTTGATGGAACATAGACATTTTGCAAAGCAAGTGATGTAATTTGGAGTGGGCAGCAGTTTGCCAACGAACAAGAGAATAACAGGCCATAGGTGTCACTGTTATCATCTAGGATGAGACAAATATGAAAAACAGTAGGATCAGTGTAGTTAGGTCTGAATGATGAGTGATATGTTTAATGAAACATGTAGTGTTAGGTTTTTTCGATCGAGCATCGCAAGTGGGTTATGATTTATGTAACAATGATATGTTTAGTAAAATAAATATTTTAATTATGTTGAAGTTATTTATCAGAATACAGTGAACGAAAGTAATAACTTTTATGTATAGCCATTGTACCGGTAGTCTCTGGCAGTAATGTAATGTGTAATGTTTTAAAGATCAAATGAGAAATACTTAGACAATAAGATATAATTAACAAATCGAATACGAAAGTATTTTTGCAAGTTTTATTTTTCATGTCATCAAGTATAAGTTACGTGTTACATACGTGCAGCTCATTTGACAATCATGAAACGTATGAATAGCATTCTACATGTTTTAGCTTTTATATGTCATCAAGTTTACGTCACATTCGGGATAGACAACCGTGAAAGGAAAATATAAGTTTATGTATTCAGTGTTTCATATGTCATGTTTGCGTATTTATGTAACACTCGTGGAACCCCTAGGCAATGATAGAGCGAATACATGTGTATTCTGTACATATCTGGACTCAATACCGGGAAGCTTGGTTGATGTAGTCATGATTTAAAAGATTGTTTCAATTATGTTAAAGTTACAAGCTATTTATCTCTATGGTACGGAGATATATCACATATCATGGTCTAATGATACATTAAGGTTTATTGCTACATTATTATGGCTGGATTGTTAGATGAATTTATTTTAAATCAGTACGGAGGTCTGAGTTCAAATTCTTTAACTAATATTCTTGACAACTGTCCCGATCGTGAGGAAACCGAGGTTGATGACCCTGAGCCGTGTATTCTAAAGCACTCGCCCTACTTTGAAGTAGACTCTGTAGAAAGTACCATGAGCAACAAAAGTCATTTCAACATCCTGAGTATCAATATTTGCTCATTATCAGCTAAGATAGATGAATTAAGAACCCTCATCGATGAATTAAGAGAACGAAAAGTTATATTACATGCTATCTGTATACAAGAGAGTTGGCTGTCAGATGACGATGATCTTAGCCATTTACATCTTGAAGGGTATCACACAATCTCTCAAACCAAAATGTGTAGTGCACATGGTGGATTAGTCATATATTTGAATTGTGCATTTGGATATGAACTGTTATCTGTACCTGGTGAAAAAACGAAATGGGAAGGTCAATTTATTGAGGTGAAAACTGCTTCTGTGAGTAAGAATATTGTAATTGGAAATATCTACAGGCCCCCGCTAGAATTAGTGGAGAGCTATAAGACTTTCTCTGAACAAATGTCCAGCACGCTTATATGTTTTAATCGTACAAATAAGCTTGTTGTTATCTCTGGTGATTATAACATGGATCTTCTTAGAATTAATGAAAAACAATCTGTGGCGGAATTTTTTGACGCCGTGTTAGCATGTGGGTTCTTTCCCAAAATTACATTGCCAACCAGACTGTCCAGATTACGTGCTACTTTGATTGATAATTTTTATTGCAATATCTGTGACAACTTAACAGAGTCACCGGCGGGTGTCATTATAAACTCCATGTCGGATCACCTGCCCTACTTCTTGTGTGTAAAATATGAACACTCCCGTCCAGTTGGCAGAAAAATGGTCAAATTTGTTTGCCAAGACCCGGTTTCAGTTTCAAACTTCAAAAAAGAAGTAGAATCTATGGAAATCGAAAACATGCTAAATAATGACATTTCATCTGACCCAAATGTGAATTACGAAATACTAGAAAAGTCCGTCCTTCGTGCCAGAGAAAAACATATTCCTTCTAAGTTAGTTAAGTTAAAAAAATTCAAGCACAAATCAAATCTTTGGATAACTAAGGGTATTATGAAATCGATCAAGTTCCGAGATAAACAGTATAAAATACTAAGAGGAACGCCCCCAGATTCTCCATTATGTGAGACTCATAGAACTAATCTAAAAACGTATAATCGTATCCTAAAACGAAATATTTATTTAGCAAAGCGTGATTATTATAATGGTCGATTCCTTAGCTGCAAAAATGATATAAAGAGGACCTGGGGTACCCTGAAAGATTTACTCAAACTTTCAAACGATAAAAGGACCTTCCCTAAGTCTATACAATTTGATGGTTATGAAATCACTGATCGCTTAACAATTTGTGAGAAATTTAATTCATTTTTTGCTACGGCTGGTCAAGAGCTTGCAAAGGCAAATTTAAAAACAACTTCTCGTCGATTTGAAGACTATCTTAAAGGCAAGCCTAAAACCGAGTTCAACTTTACATTCGTTTCCACAAACACTGTGATCGATGTTATAAATAATCTTAAGCCTAAGCACAGTAAAGGCGTCGATTCTCTTTCTGTTAACCTTCTAAAATTGATTAAAGATGAAATCTCTGTAGCCCTGACCTTTATTGTGAATCAATCACTGGCAACAGGCATCTTTCCGTCTAAACTGAAAATTGCCAAAGTTGTACCAGTTTATAAGAAGGGTAATGAAAATGATATTAGCAACTATCGTCCAATATCAATTTTGCCGGCCATGTCTAAGGTTTTTGAGAAAATAATTGCTAACCAACTCTACAGTTACTTTGACATAAATAAACTGTTTAGAAATAGTCAATACGGATTTCGCTCCAAACATTCGACTGACCTAGCTGTATTAGAGGTTGTAGATCGTGTCCTTATATCAATGGATCAAAACCAACTTCCCGTTAGTATTTTCCTTGATCTTTCTAAGGCTTTCGACACTATTGATCATGACATATTAATCAAAAAAATTAATCATTACGGAATCCGCGGAATGGCCCTGAGTTTGCTGGAGAATTATTTAACAAATAGATCGCAATGTGTTTGTCTGGATGACGTCACATCAAACATGACGAACATAACGACAGGTGTACCACAAGGTTCCATTCTAGGACCATTATTATTCATAATTTATATTAATGACATAGAACAGTGTAGTAAATTCTTTAAATATATAATATATGCGGATGATACCACGCTTTTCTTTTCACTTAACTTATCTCCAACTGGAACATCCTCTATTATTATCAATGCAGAACTTAGAAAAATAAATGAGTTGTTGTCTGCAAATCGGCTAGTTCTTAACATAGAGAAATCCAAATATATGCTTTTTTATACGCCACAAAGAAAAGTAAACCCAATAGAGTTGTCAATTAACAATACGCATTTGGAGTGTGTTGATGAATTCAATCTGTTGGGTATCACCATATATAAACATCTTAAGTGGCATAATCATGTAAGAAAAATTGCAAACAAAATAAACAAATCCATTGGCATTATGCATAGACTGAAACATATCCTTCCCCAACACGTTTTACTAAGCCTGTATAATTCATTGATTCTGCCTCATATAACAACAGGGGTCCTGCTATGGGGTTATGACAACACCAGTTTGTTTAGATTACAGAAAAAGGCAATGAGGGCTATTACGCTAAGTAAATGGAATGCGCACTCCGAGCCTCTGTTTAAACAACTGCGATGCCTAAAGATAACAGACATACATAAACTACAGCTGCTAAAATTTTATTACAAACAAAAGAAGGGAATTCTTCCAGAATACTTTTTGAATCTACCGCTTACTTCGCTTTGTGATATACACCATCATAATACCAGACGTAAATCGTATGTCTTTACCAGTAGAGCCAGACATTCCTTTGCCCTTAAGTGTATCAGACATAGTCTTGTTGATCTAATTAATAATGAGCCCACCAGTGTTCTCTCTAAAATAGACACGCACAGCATACATGGATTCGCAAACTACAACAAAATCATTATTCTAGATAATTACTCCTACGACTGTACCATTGAAAACTGCTACATATGCCAGTATTAACATTTATTTATGGAGGGGTAAGTGTTTGTTTTGGAGAGGGGGGGTCCAAGGATGGGGGGGGGTGGTTCGTTAAAATTTAGTCCAAACGTTTACCCTCTGTATGATATGTTTTGTTTGTTTTTATGTTCTATTTGCGTGTTCCGCCATCTAAGCATTTTTTTTTGTGTGAACTGATATGATAAGGTGGCCAGGCGTTAGCGATTAATTAATCTTAGCCTGTGTCTCCTAACCTGCAATACCTCTGTAATGCGTATGTATTCATGTAACAACAGATTTATTTGTGTTGGTTAAATAAATGAAATGAACTCTGAACTCTATGTATCAGAGTACAATGAACTATGGAATAACGTAACAACTTTTATGTTTGACATTCAAGTATACATTAAATGTAAACCATTCTGCACGTGTGTCACGATTGACGTATGATGTGTCTGGCGGTACATAGATCTTTTGCAAAGCAAGTGGTGTAAATTTGGATTGCACTGAAGTTGCCAATTGTAAGAATAACCAGCTGTATAGGTGTCGTGGTTATAATATATGTTGAGACAAATGCGAAAAGAAACGGTATGATCAGTGTACGTAGGACGGAAAAATGAGTAACATGTTTAATGTAACATGTAGTCTTATGTTTTTTCCGATCGTACATGGCAAGTAAGCTGTGCTTAATGTAACATTAAGTTGGAGTTCTTGATCAACCTACAACGAACAACCGAAGAAATGGAAAACTGTTGTGTATGAATATTGTATAGTGGCCGAGAAACTAGGTGGAAATGTAGTGCGTAATTTGTTTAAGATCCAGTGCGACATAACTTGCGTAGTGCAAGTTTAAATGCTACACAATAAGGTACATGAAGGAGTTTCTGTTAAATTAAGATATAGTCAGAATAGTTAGGTATGAATAGCGAGTGATATGTTTAATGAACTCTGTTATATGATTTTGTTTTCAGTTAGCAAAATATTTGCCTCCAAAAATAGCAAAACCTGCAACGATAACTACAGACCTATATCACTGTTATCTTGCGTCGGAAAGGTTATGGAACCCGTGGTTAACGATGATCTGTATGAGTACTTGTCCCGACGAAACCTGTTGACATGGAGGAACTCTGGTTTTAAAAAGAACGACTGTAACATTCCTTGTACATAAGATTTACTCTGCCTTTGAACGTAACGAAGAATGTGTAATGGTATATCAACGCCGGTGTTCCCCAGGGATCTATACTAGGCCCGCTATTGTTTGTAATTTACGTTAATGACCTAGTAGAAGACCTAGAATGCGACATTTTTTTGTATGCAGATGACACGTCCATGTTTTTCGTACTGGACAAGAATAATGATGTGTCTGCGATAAATGGTGATTTACATAAAGTATCCAGCTGGGCCACACAGTGGAGAGTTACATTCAATCCCTGCAAAAGTGTATATATGATCTTCAGTAAGAAACTTCGTAGACCTACCAATTTGTCTTTGCTGTTAGGTTCTCAGGCCATCCAAAGAGTGTCCACGCATTGTCACCTCGGTGTAACGCTTACTGATACCATGAAGTGGGATACCCATGTACAATGAACTATACCCATGTACAATGAAGTGGGATACCCATGTACAATGAATCGAAATCTGTCAATATGTTAAAGCGTATGCCTAAACGAATAGATCGTCGTACTAAACTGTCCATATACAACGTTCATGTTACACCTATCCTCGAGTATGCCACCCCAGTATTTCATGGTAATCTCACCAAATGTCAGACTGATCAACTGGAAAGTGTCCAACGACAAGCCCTTCTCAGTGCTACACGTGCCTACTCTTGTACCTCACATACTAATTTATTGCAGGAAGTTGGCGCCGACCCGCTTTATACTAGAAGAGAATACTTTTGCCTATGCCTATTATATAAAATGTTAACCGGTGCCACTCCGTAGTATCTCAGAACACTGGTTCCCCCACCTATTTCCGACGTGTCTCGGTATCCATTACGAAACAGCAATGATTTGTTCCAACCACGGTTGATGAAAACGTATTCTCGCAATTGCTTCTTGTGGAGGACGACCCGTGCTTGGAACAGACTGCCTGATGATGTAAGAGAATCTACATCCATTGACTGTTTCAAGTCTTCATATAAGACGTTATACTTCCAACCATGCAACAAGTTGTATAATATGTTCTCCGGTCACGGCGCCATCTAGCTTAGCAGACTGCGTATGGGCCTAGGTGGTCTCAAGGGCCACAGACACAAATATGGTTTTGTTAGTGATAACATATGTGAATACTTTCTGACGCAACCTGAAGATACTATCCACTATATACTTAAGTGCCCGGCCTTTACAGCACACAGAAACGGACTTTGTGAAGACCTATCCTTTCTAGAACTGTACAATGTAAGACTCATCCCAACGACCAGAATTAATTGTGATATCCTATGCGACCTGCTCCTCCACGGTTCATCTGCATTTACCATTGAAGATAACACATCAATGTTTCAATCTATTATTCGCTACATAGTCAGTACCAAACGTTTCTCGTGATAATCTTTTCTTAAGATGTCATACTGATTCTTGCCCTACTGTTCAATTATGTCACATGACTGATTTGTTTCTGTATTTGCATTGCTGTTGATCAATTTACATTTCTGTTTGTTCTATCCGAGGTGAACATTAATATGTGAATTCGCTGTTGTGAACTTCGTAAAATAAATAAAGTTTATATAAAAAAAAATGGTATCCATAATTTTCATCCGCATTTTGTTCCATGTAGCTTAGTCTCTCCGTGACCCCCTCATTGCCATGCATGTCGCATGTTAGCACGTCCTGCTGGGCCGACAGTATATCCGCCTTGGCGTGGAGACTCACAACAGGCCCTATCCACGTCAACACCGGTCTCAGTTGGTGGTGGCGTCAAGCGCAATTGCACCCCGTCATCGCTCATGTTGATCTGAGAGAGGCTTCGACCAAGTGTAAAAGTCTTTTTTTGTGGTTTGTCGTTACTGCTGGTTCGATTTCTTTTTCTCCCCATATGCCGGCTGTGTCTACCTTATTCAGGGCAGAAAATTGTGTCGCTGGTTGGTGGTTAACGTTTTAAAAAGTTGTATTGTTTTGAGACCACCGCTGGAACACTGACTTGTGTCCCTCTTGTCACATGCTGAAGGCACCTCGTCTCAGCTGAGGGCTTTACCCTACTGGGTATATCGCTGCTCATAACGGGGCGACACCAACCTGATGTCACGGCGGTAACTAACAGGATCATGAACCACAACTTTCTCGTGGTATAGCACGCCTTAATCCAGACTCGTTTCCATAACGGGTCGCTGGTACGAGAGCCATGTATTTTATTCACTTCTGGCTGTCGCCTTAATGTCGCATGCATTTCTTCTGCACGTCGTTTACATTTGTTGCAGGGCCCACATTTCAACTCTTCCAGGTTATCATGAGCATCGCACTCGCACTCGCACTCTCTTGGATTCGAGCATCTCGACATGCCGTCCGCATTGTTGTGCTTGTTACCCGGTCGATAGTGGACCGTGAAGTGGAGGAAGACAATATTTCCAACCACCTTGCTATCTTGCCTTTCGGGTCATTTAAACTAAAGAGCCATTTCAGCGCTTGATGATCCGTTCGGGTAGTGAACTTACTCCGAGTAGGTATTGACGGAAATATTCAATGAAATAGCGTAGTGCCAGGAGCTCCTTATCCGCCACGCAGTAATTTCGTTCTGCCTTATTAACGGATCGGCTGCCGTACGCGATCACTCGCTCTTTACCGTCCTGTATCTGTGATAGCACTGCACCGATACTGACGTCGCATGCGTCAGTGTCTATGATGAATTCACCCTTTTTCCTGCGGGAAAGCCATAACTTGTGGGCCCACTAACGCTTCCTTGAGGGTCTCGAAGGCCTCTGTTCACTCTCGCGTTCATCGTAGGGTGGCTTCTTTCTTCGTCAGTTCGATCATCGGTCTTGCTTTAGTAGAGAAATCTTTGATAAATCTTCTGTAGTAAGAAGCAAATCCAATGAATTGCCTGACTTCGGTCACAGTCTTAGGCACTGGCCAAGTTTTCACCTTAGCGATGTTGTTAGGGTCTGGGGCCACTCCTTCCCTAGATACCACGTGTCCTAAAAAGGAAACTTCAGGCTTGAATAGGTGGCACTTAGAACGTTCAGTTTCAAGTTTGCTTTCCGGACCCTCTCCAAGACTTGTTTTACCCGCTCTAAGTGCTCATCGAAACTGCGTCCAAAGATGATGACATCGTCTAAATAGATGAGGCAGGTACTCCATTGTAGTCCATTCAACGCGAACTCCATCAGACTCTGGAAAGTTGCCGGGGCGTTGGTCAAGCCAAACGACATCGTCTTATATTCAAAGAGCTCATGCTTTGTCGTAAAAGCCGTCTTTGCGATGTCCGATGTCTTCACTGGCACTTGGTCTGACAGTGAGTCCATGCAGTCCTGTGTTCGAGGAAACGGGTACGCATCCTTCTTGGTCACGGCATTTAATTTCCTATAGTCGACACACGGTCGAACCTTCCCATTCTTTTTCCGCACCAGTACTATAGGTGCGGCCCAAGGAGAGCACGACGGCTGGATGATGTTTTGTCGGATGAGTTGGTAAATAGCAGCTTTCTCTTCGTGTGCCAATGCTAGTGGTACTCGCCGTGGAGGTTGTTTGACAGGGCACGCACCCTCCGTTCTATTGCATGTTCCGTTAATTGGGTAAGACCAAGATCAGTGTCATCCCGTGAAAAGACATCCTTGTATTCAAGTAGTAACTTTTCGATTTTGACCTTCTGGGCGTCGTCGTGGTCCCTTTGTGCCTATCGGCACAAATCCAAAATGTGTTCTGGTAATTCCCCCGGGATTACAAGGGTATCTCGTCCGCTGGTTCCCCTGGTCGTCTCCTCCTTCCCATAGTCGGCTCTTCGAACAGGCGTATCCCCATGATCCTCGTTCGTCCCTCGTCCCTTCGTCTTATGCATCAGTGGCCCCTCTGCCGCAGTAACCTTGTATTGTACTGTAGCTAGCTGGATTCGTCGGGTGTCTATGGTGTTTCCGATCTCATCCTCGTCCTCGATCCCCAGAGATATCTCGAGTTCTGGTTGATAGGACTCCGCGCGTCCTATCGCCGCTCCTTTGCGAATAGAAACCGTTCTCTTCGTTGGATTTAACACCATTACGTGCAAGCAGCCGTGTATGGGGGCTCCTATATATAAGGTAAACCAGAGAGGTGTTCCATGTATGCTGCCTTTTACGTAAATGCCCGCTGTCCGAGGAATATGTCTTCGTATGTGATCCAAGTCCGGGTGGCTAGACGGTTCCAATCCGATGCTCCGCTTGGGTTCCGGCTTATCGCTATCTTCTATTTGTGGCCGTGCAATTTTAATTTTTCCATTTTTATGGTCGTTGTCAGGGGTCGACTCTCGGCCTGTAGAACCGACCCCAGCTAGTTTGTCGAAAACCGCTGCCCTCCGCTTCTCTCATTGACAGGCGACGTGCGCCCAGCAGTCGGTTGTTCGGTGGTATCTGTGTTCCGGTGCATCCGATCATCCGGCGACATGGATGGTTGCATGGCCACCTTCATATGTCCTGTTACAACTGGGTAATTGCGACAATCTGTGCGAAGTGATCGGGCTCCACACAATTGTAGCAACCTGCTGTCCAGTGGGCCATATTTTGCCTAATTCCCCCTCGCTGTGTTCTACTATTGGGCCTTGTCCTCGCTCGTGTATTTCCTCGGAAGGGTTGGGATGCATAAAGCGGTGGCTTTTGTGGCTGTTTTTGGGCATTCTCCGTCTCCAACTTCTCTAGAATCTTCTGCATCTGTCCCATAAGAGATAGGAGTTGTTGCATTTCAGCTTGTTTAGCGTTTCCCATGGGGATTCCCTCCGTATTCTTTATGAGTTCGCTGGTTTCCCCGTGGTTTTGAGCAGAGGACACCACATCGTTCACGAGTGTCCCTCGTTTACTACGGATGGGTACCCTTGAAACTCGGGCTCTGTCTGGCATATCTGCGTCGCCATCCTCTTCTCCATCCAGTGGGGTATCCCTCTCTTCCTCCGACAGCAAGTCGTACTCTGGTGATTGCTCCCGGGAGGATGTCAAGGCTCGAACTGTCCTTTTCGTGTATTCACTCCTACCGGCATGTGTCACCGTAGACCGTCGCCTGGTTTCACGAAAATAGACGACCTCATATGCCGCTTCGTCAATGTCGCTCGGCTCCTTGACGTATTCTACCTGAAATCGGGCTCTTTCATCCCCTAAGCCGTCAAGAAACCTCCGAAGCAGATCCTCTCTGCGCGTTTCCCAGTCGCGGTTGTGATAGGCTCTATCGTATAGCCGCTTTAGCTCGGCGGCGTACCGCTCGACTGTTTCGCCGGGCTTCTTGCTACGATTGCTGAATTGACCACTGAAGGATTTTCTTGTCTCAATGACCCGAAATATACAGTCTAATTCTCTCAATAACTCTCTGTAGTTAGTCCTAACTCGATGAGACAACTGGCCGTATACGAATTCGCCGGCCGAGCCTTGTAATCTTGGCAATAGCTCTGCCAATTAGCTCTGTTCACTCCATCTTCCTATGTCAGCCACCTCCGTGAAACGATTTACCCACACCTTCCATGACTCCTTCCCAGTTAATGGGGGCAATTTAGACTGGTGGGACACCTGGCGCCGCTGCCCAATCAAACTCGAGCCGTTTTTAGCACTTGTCGTATCCGAATCGCTGGAGCTGTCATAACGCCCCCGATTCAAGGTGCCGCGGGCCTGTGTCGCCTAAGCTCTACAGTCCGACTGTAAAGTTGCTGGTTCCCGAAACAGAAGGTGTCTGGCGTTCCTGTCGATTGCTGCCTCGTCTGGTCTCCCTATATGTCCCCTACTCCGCATTGTAGCATTTGCCGCGTTTCCCGCATCACATCTGTCATCACCACTCCATCTCCTGCATGTTGTGGTAGCAATGGGGCTATTGCGGCTTGTATAACCGACTGACCTTGGGCTGTGTTGGCTGTACATTTATCGGAGGGATGAGCCCGAGCTATTTCTTTTGCCGTGGTCCGACTCCAGCTGCTCCAGCACTGGCGTTCTTTCCGCTTGGGAAAACTTGGGCACCTCTCTTAAGGGCCCCATAGGGGCTTTTTCGACACGGCGACACGGCGATTTTTAAAACCGACAACGCGACATTGGGGTTGTCTTAGAATCGACATGCGACATAAGACTTAGCGACACGCGACATGGAACTTTTCTTAAAATCGACACGCGACATTGGACCTTTTCTTAAAATCGACACGCGACATGGACCTTTTCTTAAAATCGACACCCGACATGGACCTTTTTCTTAAAATCGACACGCGACATGGCTACCCCCCCTCAGGGGCCCTCTCTTACTATTATTCGCAGCTCGAGTAGTGACACCTTCCATTTTCAGTTATTAGGATTAATTAAATAAACTGCAGTAGACATCGAGTTTCCCCGTCCGGTTTTTATGCACTTGAGGTTACGAGTTCCGATCACTGGATCCGCAATAAAAATTTATCGGATCCCAGCGCTGTCACCAAATAATGTAACGGCCGAGCGCTATAGAAAATACGAGTTAGCTTTGTTTGTCGCTGTGGTGTGTGTGGTGTAGCAGAATAGCTCGAGAACGACAGAATCGACAGGATCGAGAACGACAGGATTGCAACAGTTAACCAATGTGTTATTTAACTCCTTGTTCCATCGCTACTTATATCGGCTAGGCTAGCAGTAACGCCACTCGAGTCCTTATTAAATATATCGATTAAACGGTGCTTGAGACGCTTGAGGCGCTCGAGGCGCTTGAGACGCTTGAGGCGCTTAAGGCGCTTGGTTATCAATTTGAATTGGTTTTAAATTACGAAAGACCAGAAGAACTTGGCCGATCGTTATCACGGCTTAATCTAATATATTAGGCAACCGGTCATGTTACCCTGCTGCCACTCACCTAGAGGGATGAGATGTGCGGTGGCCAGAGGTCGTTATCACTCTGCCTGTTCTGCATCTGAGCTCGGCCTTTTATAGGTCCACACCTATCACGTGACTTATGCTCATTAACATATTGCTTGAGTTGGCTTGAGAAGATCACAATTGGTAGTGAAACGCCTATTTACACCTATTCAATATTAACACAATGCCCTTTGACACACAGAAGTGTTACCTTACACTAGGTAAGTGTCATAATAATACCAGACATACACGGTTATTGTTAAGATAAAGCCCCTAAACCATATTCAAGTGAGCGCGTCCCCAAATATCGCTCGGTCAAGTGACTCGTTGCGAGTGTCAACAACATCCCCGCAGGCAACACATTCAACCCTGTAGTCCATTCCATTTCCTATATCGGGATATACTTACCTCCATTTCCTGGTCGTCCAATACCAGGGATATAACATCATGCTGCACTGGCCACAAATACAATTAAACGGTTTAAAACGGAGTAAACTGCCCGTCAATAACTACAACAATGATAGCCCTAACCTTGGGCTGTCACAATATCTTTAGCACCGTTTGTTTTGGTTAATAAAATGAAGGAATCATGTTTGTTTGTGTTACATATCGCTAAAGTCGAGTGATTTGTACAGTATGTCGCCATAACTGAGTGTTTTGGCTCATAAAATGATTGAATCATCTTCTTTTATGTTGTATATCGCTAAAGCCGAATGATTTGTCCAGTATGTCGCTATAACTGAGTGTTTGGTGTATTATATCCCTAAAAGCAAGTGTTTTGAGTAGTATGTCGCTAAAACCGAGTGTGTTATACAGTATGTCGCTATAACCGAGGGTTTTGTACAGTGTGTCGCTATAACCGAGTGTTTTGTACAGTATGTCGCTATAACCGAGTATTTTGCACAGTATATCGCTATAACCGAGCGTTTTGTGTAGTAAATCCTTAAAACCGAGTGTTTGAGTAGTTTATCGTAAGAACCGAGTGTTTTGGTTAATATAATGAGCGAATCATGTTTGTTTCTGTTGTATATCGCTAAAGCTAAATGATTTGTACAGTCTGTAGCTACAACTAAGTGCTTGGGTAGTATATCGCTAAAATGGAGTGGATGTCGCTATAACCGAGTGTTTTGAGCAGTATATCACTCGTAGCGAGTGTTTTGCGAAGTGCGTTACTGGAATCTGACGTGTTTCCCTAGAATATCGCTAAGAACTAGTGTTTTGTACAGTATGTCGCTATAACTGAGTGTGTTGTGTAGTATATCTCAAAAACAGAGTGTTTTCAGTGGTATGTCCTCACAACCGAGTGTTTTGAGTAGTATATCGTTAGAACTGAGCGTTTTGGTTAATAAAATGATCGAGTCATGTTTGCTTGTGTTGTATATCGCTAGAGGCAAACGTTTTGTACAGTATGTCGCTTTAACCGAGAGTTTTGTACAGTGTGTCGCTATAACCAAGTGTTGTGTGTAGTAAATCCGCCAAACCGAGTGTTTTGAATAGTATATCGTCAGAACCGAGTGTTTTGTTTATTAAAATGATCGAATCAAGTTTGTTTAGGTTGTATGTCGCTAAAGCCGAACGATTTGTACAGTATGTTGCTATAACTGAGTGTTTGGTGTGGTATATCCATAAAAGCGAGTGTTTTGAGTAGTATGTCGCTAAAACAGAGTGTACGGTTATAGAATATGTCACTATAAGCGAGTGTTTTGAGCAATATGCCGCTCGTACCGTGTGTTTTGCGAAGTGTAATACTGGAATCTGGCGTGTTTTCCTAGTATATGGCTAAAACCGAGTGTGTTGTACAGTACGTCGCTATAACCGAGTGTTTTGTATAGTATGTCGCTATAACCGAGTGTTTCGTGCAGTATATCGCAATATCCGAGTGTTTTGTGTAGCAAATCCCTAAAACCGTCTGTTGTGAGCAGTATATCGTCCGAACCAAGTGTTTTGGTTAATCAAATGACCGAATCATGTTGGTTTCTGTTGTATGTCGCTATAACCGAGTGATTTGTACAGTATGTCGCTATAACTGACTGCTTGGTGTAGTATATCCCTAACAGCGAGTGGTTTGAGTAGCATATCGCTAAAACCGAGTATTTTATACAGTATTTTGCTATACTGTATATCGTTATAACCGAGCGTTTTGTGTAGTAAATCCTTAAAATCGAGTGTTTGAGTAGTATATCGTCGGAACCGAGTGTTTTGGTTAATACAATGAGCGAATCCTGTTTGTTTCTGTTGTATATCGCTAAATCTGAATGATTTGTACAGTCTGTAGCTACAACTAAGTGCGTGGGTAGTATATCACTAAACGAGAGTGGATTATGCACTATGTCGCTAGAACCGAGTGTTTTACCAGTATATCGCTCATACCGAGTGTTTTGCGAAGTGTGATACTGTAATCTGGTGTGTTTCCCTAGTATTTTGCTAAAAACGAGTGTTTTGTACAGGATGTCGCCATAACCGAGTGTTTTGTACAGTATGTCGCTATGTCCGAGTGTTTTGTGTGGTATATCTTTAAAATATAGTGTTTTGAGTGGTATGTCGTCACAACCGAGTGGTTTGAGTAGTATACCTTTAGCACCGTGTGGTTTGGTTAATAAAATGAACGAATCATGTTTGTTTGTGTTGTATATCGCTAAAAACGAGTGTTTTGTACAGGATGTCGCCATAACTGAGTGTTTTGAGCAGTATATCGCTTGTACCGAATGTTTTGCGAAGTGTGATACTGGAATCTGGCGTGTTTCCCTAGTATATCGCTAAAATCTAGTATTTTGCACCAGACATGGGGTAATCATAATCAGTAATCGTAATCGATTGTAATCGATTACATTTTTCGAGTAATCGTAATCGTAATCGATTACATTGGTTTTTAAGGCAGTGTAATCGTAATCGTAATCGATTACATTGCTAATGTAATCGTAATCATGATTACTTTTGATGATTACTTTGCTATGTTCACTCGGCTTGTTTGATCTCCAATTGATCGTCATACTTTCCATGTCGCTTGTATCATATACGGAAACTCGCCACTGCAGTCTTACTGTAGAGATCCGACCCCCCTCGCAACCACCCTGGCACTTCCTGCCCCACCCGACAGATAGCCAGACATAACCAATTAAGCTCGCTGGGGGTGCCACATTCTAATCCCCTCATTATCTTGTTTGCATAGGATAGCTAGAAATAGTCCAGAGCGACTTAGGGGTCTGTACGTTGGGAGCAGGTAGGTGGGTGGGGGCTTCGATGAGTAGGTAGGTAGGTGGGGGCTGTGATGGGTAGGTAGGTAGGTAGGTGGGGGCTGTGATAGGAGGGTGGTAGATGCTTGTGTTATTGTTCTCAGTATATAGATTGATTGGAAGAGGTGTTGTTATAAAACGAACTCGATTCGGTCAGGACTGGTGCACGGCGATGCATGGTGTGGTGGCTGGACTAGATTCCCTTGTGTCATATAACGATGGGGCTTCCTTTAGGTCCATGGTATTTAACATAGAGGTAATAAGTTTTTACGCGCGACACCTCCCTCTCCGGCGAGAATCTTAAAGTTCTAAACTTTAAATAAATCCAGCACGATAGAGGTGCGATTATCCGTCAGTGTTGTGTTTTTTATTTCAATTACGTCGAAAAACAGTTCATGTAATCACGATTGTAATCATGATTACATTGAATGTAATCGTAGTCGTAATCGATTACTTTCATATTTCCTGTAATCGTAATCGTAATCATGAAATTCCCAAGTAATCGTAATCGTAATCGATTACATTTACAATGTAATCACCCCATGCCTGTTTTGCACAGTATGTTGCTACAACCGAGTGTTTTGTGTAGTATATCCCTAAAATATTGTGTTGTGAGTGGTATGTCGTCACAACTGAGTGGTTTGAGTAGTATATCCTAAGAACCGAGTGTTTTGGTTAATAAAATGACCGAATCATGTTTGTTGGTGTTGTATATCGCTACAGCCTAGTGATTTGTACAGTATGTCGCTATAACTGAGTGTTTTGGTGTATCCCTAAAAGCAAGTGTATTGAGTAGTATGTCGCTAAAACCGAGTGTGTTATACAGTATGTCGCCATAACCGAGTGTTTTGTACAGTATGTCGCTATAACTGAGTGTGTTGTGTAGTATATCTCAAAAAAAGAGTGTTTTCAGTGGTATGTCGTCACAACCGAGTGTTTTGAGTAGTATATCGTTAGAACTGAGCGTTTTGTTTAACAAAATGATCGAGTCATGTTTGTTTGTGTTGTACATCGCTAAAGCCGAATGATTTGTCCAGTATGTCGCTATAACTGAGTATTTGGTGTAGTATATCCCTAAAAGCAAGTGTTTTGAGTAGTATGTCGCTAAAACCGAGTGTGTTATACAGTATGTCGCTATAACCGAGTGTTTTGTACAGTATGTCGCTATAACCGAGTGCTTGGTGTAGTAAATCTCAAAAGGCGAGTGTTTTGAATAGTTTGTCGCTAAAACCTAGTGTGTTATACAGTATGTCGCTATAACCGAGTGGTTTGTACAGCATGTCGCTATAACCGAGTATTTTGTACAGTATATCGTTATAACCGAGCGTTTTGTGTAGTAAATCCTTAAAATCGAGTGTTTGAGTAGTATATCGTCGGAACCGAGTGTTTTGGTTAATACAATGAGCGAATCCTGTTTGTTTCTGTTGTATATCGCTAAAGCTGAATGATTTGTACAGTCTGTAGCTACAACTAAGTGCGTGGGTAGTATATCACTAAACGAGAGTGGATTATGCACTATGTCGCTAGAACCGAGTGTTTTGAGCAGTATATCACTCGTACCGAGTGTTTTGCGAAGTGTGATACTGGAATCTGACGTGTTTCCCTAGAATATCGCTAAGAATTAGTGTTTTGTACAGTATGTCGCTATAACTGAGTGTTTTGTGTGGTATATCCATAAAAGCGAGTGTTTTGAGCAGTATATCGGTCGAACCGAGTGTTATGGTTCATAAAATGATCGAATCACGTTTGTTTGTGTTGTATATCGCTAAAGTCGAGTGTTTTGTACAGTATGTCGCTATACCTGAGAGTTTGGTGTAGCATATCCCTAAACGCGAGTGTCTTGAAAATTATATCGCTAAAACCGAGTGTGGTTTGTGCAGTATGTCGCTATAACCGAGTGTTTTGCGTAGTATGTCCCTAAAACCAAGTGTTTAAGGCAGTATGTCGCTCGTACCGAGTGTTTTTAGCAGTGTATGGCTCATACCGAGTGTTTTGCGAAGTGGAATACTGGAAACTGGTGTGTTTCCCTAGTATGTCGCTATAACCGAGTGTTTTGAGCAGTATATCGCTCGTAGCGAGTCTTTTGGGAAGTGTGATACTGGAATCTGGTGTTTTTCCCTAGTATTTTGCTAACAACGAACGTTTTGTACAGGATGTCGCCATAACCGAGTGTTTTGTACAATATGTCGCTATGACCGAGTGTTTTGTACAGTATATCGCTATAACCGAGCGTTCTGTGTAGTAACTTCTAAAACTTAATGTTTTCGGTAGTATATCGTCCGGACCGAGTGTTTTGGTTAATAAAATGACCGAATCATGTTTATTTGTGTTGTATATCGCTAAAGCCGAGTGATTTGTACAGTATGTCGCCATAACTATGTGTTTTGAACAGTAAATCGCTCATACCGAGTGTTTTGCGAAGTGTAATACTGGAATCTGGTGTGTTTCCCTAGTATTTTGCTAAAAACGAGTGTTTTGGACAGGATGTCGCTATAACCGAGTATTTTGTACAGTGTGTCGCTATGATCGAGTGTTTTGTGTAGTATATCCTTAAAATATAGTGTTTTGAGTAGTATGTCGTCACAACCGAGTGGTTTGAGTAGTATATCTTTAGCACCGTGTGTTTTGGTTAAATAAAATGACCGAATCATGTTTGTTTGTGCTGTATATCGCTAAAGCCGGGTGATTTGTACAGTATGTCGCCATAACTGAGTGTTTTGAGCAGTATATCGCTCGTACCGAGTGTTTTGCGAAGTGTGATGCTGGAATCTGGCGTGTTTCCCTAGTATATCGCTAAAATCTAGTGTTTTGCACATTATGTTGCTACAACCGAGTGTTTTGTGCAGTATATCCCTAAAATAGAGAGTTTTGAGTGGTATGTCGTCACAACCGAGTGGTTTGAGTAGTATATCCTTAGAACCGAGTGTTTTGGCTCATAAAATGATTGAATCATGTTTGTTTATGTTGCATATCGCTAAAGCCGAATGATTTGTCCAGTATGTCGCTATAACTGAGTGTTTGGTGTAGTATATCCTTAAAAGCAAGTGTTTTGAGTAATATGTCGCTAAAACCGAGTGTGTTATAGAGTATGTCGCTATAACCGAATGTTTTGTACAGTATGTCGCTATAACTGAGTGCTTGGTGTAGTAAATCCCAAAAAGCGAGTGTTTTGAATAGTATTTCGCTATAACCGAGTATTATGTACAGTATATCGCTATAACCGAGCGTTTTGTGTAGTAAATCCTTAAAACCGTGTGTTTGAGTAGTATATCGTCAGAACCGAGTGTTTTGGTTAATACAATGAGCGAATCATGTTTGTTTCTGTTGTATGTCGCTAAAGCTGAATGATTTGTACAGGATGTCGCTACAACTAAGTGCTTGGGTATTATATCACTAAAAGAGAGTGGATTATGCACTATGTCGCTATAACCGTGTGTTTTGAGCAGTATATCACTCGTACCGAGTGTTTTGCGAAGTGCTATGCTGGAATCTGACGTGTTTCCCTAATATGGCGCTAAAACCGAGTGTTTTGAGTAGTATATTGTTACGACCGTAACTCGTCAGGATGGCCGTTGACGAAAATAAAATAAAATCTTTTATAAGGGAAAGAAAAAAAAAATTTCACAACCAGTCTCCCACCATTAGCGGCATTTATTTAAACATTCTTGTCAAAGCAGGTACGAGGGACAATATTAAAATAAAATACTCTGCATGTAACCAGACCCCTAGTCTGGCATAGACTAATTAAAAGGAAAATCCCCTAAGCTTAGTACCATATGAATTAAGATGCAGATGATGAAAAAATGCAGGGGGTTAGTGGGAGAGATTCTATTCAGGAAACATCAAGTCAGAGGGCTGAGAGGCTGTCATCATCTACATTGTCATTCGGTCCTCGGGACATCGTGGTCATCGTGGTCATCGTGGTTAAGAGGGAAAGGGGGGGGGGTGTAAATGGGGGCACTAACCGACAGGGTCTGCCCTGCTTCTCTGAGTGTGTGCCGAGTGTGTTCCTAGACCTAGTGTCTCTGTCTCCCCGAATGTTTAAAATCACAACCGGTGTCTCCCTTTATACACGCCACACCAGAAGACGTACACAGAAATAATCTAGAACTCCCTTTTCGCGTTACTCCTCAATTTAAGAGTGTAAGTATGCAATGCAGGTTGCTGGCTTAAATTAAAACTTTAAAGATTATCAGACAAACATCAACAGGACCAGAAACTAGTGCCTTATACACAAACGCGGCTTTTGTTTGCAGTGAGGTTATAAAACTTTAGTAATTATCATAATGACTAAAACGAGGCTGCGCGCGAGAAACAACAATCATGGCCGCCCCGAGAGGTAAACATCACCAAAAACGTGACAAATTGGTTCGTACCATCCCAAATAAGAAAATACAAGTTAAAAAGACAACAGAAAGTGACAATACGGCCCCATACAAGGTACGTAATCAGTTTAGTTGGGGCTGACAGCGTACACAAAGGGATAATTTTACAGAAATACCTGATTTCCCCGGGTACCAAAATGGGAGGAAAAAAAAGTCGGTACCAAGCCACAAGTGCCTTCTGAGGATTGATCTCCACAGACACTATGGATTCAGGTAAGACCCTACTTACTTAAGGTAGTTAAGTCTTAAGACTTCGGTCTGGTGGCCACCGTCTCCGGCTGCCAGCCACCGGCTGTCCGGAATTCTCACCGCTAGGGGGCTACGGCTCTCTTCGGCCTGAGATTCGTGATCGTCCTCTGGATTCGCCAAGGACTTGATTCGCTACTTAAGGTTTACGGTTAGGTATTTAAATAGTTAAGTACTTAAGTACTTAAGTTTTTTTGGCGCCTTATAGCGCGCCAAAAGAACTTTTGGCGCAGGGCCAAGAAAACTTGTGACGCATTTCGGATGGGTCACGTCCGACGCGTTCAAATGCGTCATAAGTCGTTTAAACGCCTTTCTAATGCGTCTAACGTCGTTTAGATACATTAAAATGCTTTTAAATGACTAGACGCATTAGAAACGCGTTAAAAAGACTTAAGACGCATTAGACAGATGCGTATAGCATTTAGAATGCGTCGGACGTGTTTTCTATTGCGTCATAAGTCCTCTAAAAACGTTTCTAATGCGTCTAAAGTCGTTTAGACACATTAAAATGCTTTTAAATGACTAGACGCATTAGAAACGCGTTTAAAGGACTTAAGACGCATTAGACAGATGCCTCTAGCATTTAGAATGCGTCGGACGTGTTTTCTATTACGTCATAAGTCTTCTAAAGGCGTTTCTAATGCGTCTAAAGTCGTTTAGACACATTAAAATGCTTTTAAATGACTAGACGCATTAGAAACGCGTTTAAAGGACTTAAGACGCATTAGACAGATGCGTCTAGCATTTAGAATGCGTCGGACGTGTTTTCTATTGCGTCATAAGTCTTCTAAAAGCGTTTCTAATGCGTCTAAAGTCGTTTAGACACATTAAAATGCTTTTAGATGACTAGACGCAGTAGAAACGCGTTTAAAGGACTTAAGACGCATTAGACAGATGCGTCTAGCATTTAGAATGCGTCGGACGTGTTTTCTATTGCGTCATAAGTCCTCTAAATGCGTTTCTAATGCGTCTAAATTCGTTTAGACACATTAAAATGCTTTTAAATGACTAGACGCATTAGAAACGCGTTTAAAGGACTTAAGACGCATTAGACAGATGCGTCTAGCATTTTGAATGCGTCGGACGTGTTTTCTATTGCGTCATAAGTCCTCTAAAGGCGTTTCTAATGCGTCTAAAGTCGTTTAGACACATTAAAATGCTTTTAAATGACTAGACGAATTAGAAACGCGTTTAAAGGACTTAAGACGCATTAGACAGATGCGTCTAGCATTTAGAATGCGTCGGACGGGTTTTCTATTGCGTCATAAGTCCTCTAAAAGCGTTTCTAATGCGTCTAAAGTCGTTTAGACACATTAAAATGCTTTTAAATGACTACACGCATTAGAAACGCGTTTAAAGGACTTAAGACGCATTAGACAGATGCGTCTAGCAATTAGAATGCGTCGGACGCGTTTTCTATTGCGTCATAAGTCCTCTAAAATCGTTTCTAATGCGTCTAAAGTCGTTTAGACACATTAAAATGCTTTTAAATGACTAGACGCATTAGAAACGCGTTTAAAGGACTTAAGACGCATTACACACATGCGTCTACAGTTATTTAGCACGAGATCGACCTGGGGATAGCCCAGGCCTTGACTCGTGCCTTGAGGCGGGTAGTTAAGTGTTGTGTTAGGTAATTATGTGACGCGGCTCTAGCACGAGATCGACCTGGGGATAGCCCAGGCCTTGACTCGTGCCTTGAGGCGGGTAGTTAAGTGTTGTGTTAGGTAATTATGTGACGCGGCCCTAGCACGAGATCGACCTGGGGATAGCCCAGGCCTTGACTCGTGCCTTGAGGCGGGCAGTTAAGTGTTGTGTTAGGTAATTATGTGACGCGGCCCTAGCACGAGATCGACCTGGGGATAGCCCAGGCCTTGACTCGTGCCTTGAGGCGGGTAGTTAAGTGTTGTGTTAGGTAATTATGTGACGCGGCCCTAGCACGAGATCGACCTGGGGATAGCCCAGGCCTTGACTCGAGCCTTGAGGCGGGCAGTTAAGTGTTGTGTTAAGTAATTATGTGACGCGGCCCTAGCACGAGATCGACCTGGGGATAGCCCAGGCCTTGACTCGTGCCTTGAGGCGGGTAGTTAAGTGTTGTGTTAGGTAATTATGTGACGCGGCCCTAGCACAAGATCGACCTGGGGATAGCCCAGGCCTTGACTCGTGCCTTGAGGCGGGTAGTTAAGTGTTGTGTTAGGTAATTATGTGACGCGGCCCTAGCACGAGATCGACCTGGGGATAGCCCAGGCCTTGACTCGTGCCTTGAGGCGGGCAGTTAAGTGTTGTGTTAGGTTATTATGTGTCGCGGTCCTAGCACGAGATCGACCTGGGGATAGCCCAGGCCTTGACTCGTGCCTTGAGGCGGGTAGTTAAGTGTTGTGTTAGGTAATTATGTGACGCGGCCCTAGCACAAGATCGACCTGGGGATAGCCCAGGCCTTGACTCGTGCCTTGAGGCGGGTAGTTAGGTGTTGTGTTAGGTAATTATGTGACGCGGCCCTAGCACGAGATCGACCTGGGGATAGCCCAGGCCTTGACTCGTGCCTTGAGGCGGGCAGTTAAGTGTTGTGTTAGGTTATTATGTGTCGCGGTCCTAGCACGAGATCGACCTGGGGATAGCCCAGGCCTTGACTCGTGCCGTCCCGAGGCTGGACGTCCAGTGGGCCAAGGCGAGAGACGGGACTCGTCTCGGACGCCATCGCCGGAGACCACAAAAGGCACTGAGCCTTGGGCAAAGAGCGCCCCAAAGGCGTGCCGACCCCAAAAGCCTTGGCCCATACCCGCGTGTAAGAGGCTGGTGCAAGACATCACCAAACACCTGCGGGTGTACCACAAGTTGGACAGACAGAACGCCCGGACATTTTACCAACAGGAGGCGGAACGCCGTTTAATCGAATGCCGCCACTGCGCTGCAAGATTGGTGGAGTACAGACGGCACTTGGTAAAGTTCCACCACATCTCAGTCGACCGAGGGCGACGAGAGGCCAGGCACGAGTCTGCCGAGCACTTGAAGAAGTGCCAAAAAGACAGGAAGGCGCAAGCCACCGGCCAATTGCACTTCGACCAAGACGAGGACGAGGACGAGTACGAGGAAGAGAGGCTGGAAGACGCCGGCCAGCCACAGGCCCCACACGTGCGGATGGGAGGGAAAGTTGTGCGCGCGGCCGCTCCAAGAAACCTGACGCCGGGAGTCGCTCCGGAAGCGGTCGTGCGTGTGCGCACAGACGCAGCTCTTGTCCCTGAGACGACTGCCGCCGTGATGGGGCAGATACTGGAGCCCTGGCTGCTGTCGTGCGACGGCGGCTCGCTCGGTGTGCCTAATCAATTCACAGGGCGGCAAGGCCAAACATTTACTTGATTACCCGCGTGTGGTCAAGGTCGGCGGCCTGATCAAGAACATTCAGGACGCTCAGTCGACGTCCAACCTGGTGGTATATCTGACCGCCCTTCAGCATTGTTTTGCAATGCTGAAAGTGGAGGGCGGCAGAATACTAAGTGCCACCTTCTGTGAGGAGGCCACCTCAAGAATTTCCCGGTGGGTCCACGCCACCAGGGGCCGCTGTTCCACCGCCAGGCTGAGCCGCGAGGAGGCCACCGTGCAGGCCGCGGATGTCATGGAGACACATATCGCGGAATACAAGGACTTCGGTATCCACAAGCGGTTAGTCCCTCTGGTGGCAATGGCAAAGGCGCAGGATTGTCCCACGAATGCGGACTTTCGTACCGTCAGGGACTACGTCGCCCTCAACATTTTGATGTCGAATGCCCAGCGCGCCGGTCCCTTGACGAATTTCAACATGCGGGTTTGGGACACCCGAGTGTTCATGGGCGAGGAATGTATTTTGAAAATACAAGATCATAAGACCGCCCAGGAGCACGGCCCTGCCCGTTTGGTCCTGGGCCCAGTGTATTATGCATTGCTCCAGGACTACATAACCATCCGCAACAGTGTAGTCCCCCCCGCGCCATCCGGACACAGAGCCGTGGGTTTTTTGCACCGTCCTCGGGGTGCAAATGCCGTCCAACTGGCCTGCCAAGGTCCTCCGGGAAGGATTCCGCGAGCAGGGTATACAACTCCCCGAGGACTCCACAGGCAAGGCCATCCTCCCGACGACCAGCCTCGTCCGAAAGACGAGAGTGCTTCAGGTACATACATTATAATACATGGCGCAGAGTTCAAACATTCTTATGTTATAGGGCTATAAAGTCTCGTTTGCTTGGACTTCCGGTTTACTCATTTTGGGGACAAACAAACGAAGCACGTGTTCGGAACGAGTTTATAATCTCTGCGCACACTGGTATCCTGACTATCTCTGACGTAGGCGTGACGTGTATGTTACGCAAAGAGAGAGACTGGGAACCAGACTACCTGCGCAAAAGCCAGGCGCCGAGGGGTGGATATATTGCGGAAGACCTAGCGCTATGATTAAAAATATTGAAATTTAGAAGAAATTTAGCTTCACAAAACAGATAGATGACATATTTTTTCTTCGTTTGCGCCATCACAATGACGAATATTTGTTACGACGGGACAATACGACTGAGAAACTAACGTTTTTTTGCATTTCCTACGAAAACGAGGCATTATGACGTCACACGGATTCTCCCCGGTGACAACGTTGGCGCAACGCTTCAAACAGAAAACTTACAAAAATGAAGAAACTTGGTCTTTTCGTGATCCAAAAGTGATACGAAAACATCCAACTGGTCTTATTTTATCTTTACCATGTGGTTTAATGACGCACCCGTGTGTAGTTACTCCATGCACTGCACATTTTGACAGCGGAATCGTTAAGTCGATCACTTGCTCTCGCCATTTTTGTTACCGCGGAGGCACGCGAAACCCTGTGGCGTCACTCGCTGTTTAGTGAACTTGCGAAAGCCCGGGTGCAGGGCTAAATTTAGAACGTTATTTTTAGCTTTCGAGTGTAATGAAGGCGGATTTTTCCTTGTATATTCCCAAAGTTCTGCGCTTCATCGCCTCCAAATATTTTAACGTATATCTCCCATAGCCATGTTTAGTGAAATGGTACTCATAGTCTTTAGAATAAACCTGGAAAGAAATTCACTTATAGCTGCCTATACTTTCAACATGGAGCACGTGTGTTTGTTTGTCCCCAAAACTGAAGTCTCTCAGCCCGATCACGAGAACTATATAGCCCTATTACTATTCAATGTATTCATTGACCAACCATCATCATCATTTATTTCGACCAGGAATCAATACAATACAACATAGCATACAACAGGAAAAGAAAAAAAAAAAAAAAAAAAATCCCTGGTCAAGGAGACCACCATTATGACAGAGTCGCTGGCATGGTGGCCACCTCAACGCAAAAAAAACACACATAAAAAAACAACAAAACACACACAGAAAAAAAAGCGGAGGACAAGACTCTATAAAGACAAATTAACAAGTTAACAAGTTAACAATTACCGAAATACACCGTTATAGTTCGATAGTACAAATATGAAATAAGAATAATTTTTTGGGGGACTAGATAAAACGTAATTCTTTTTGGCAGACATAACAATGGACTTTAAAACAGTCAAAACAGTACCTATCAAGAAGTCGTTTTTTAATATAGGTTGAGTATCCCGCTATTGAATGCGTAAATATCTTCGTTAAGGTCTCTTTTGGAGTTTGGTTTATTAAATGGGTTAAGTAATAGCGGATGCAGTTTTCGGCAAATTTGTGCTTGGTTCTGGGTATAATTATATTTTGCTTACGTCTGGTGTTATGCTTATGTCGGTCCAATATACGGGGAAAATGGAAAGAGGTAATAAAATATACAGGGAGATCATCATGCAGCAGCCTGTAATAAAACTTCAAAGCCTGTAACTCATGAATGTCGTCTATTTTAAGGAGATTCAATCGCTTAAATAAGGGTTCAGTGTGCGCAATATAATGACTCTTTGTTATGATACGGATGGCTCTTTTCTGAATATTTTTCAATCGATCACTTTGGTGGCCCCAGGCTAATATACAGTAATGCAAGTGAGATAAAATGAGCGAGTTATAAATGGTTAGCAGAATATGTTGAGGAAGGGTATATGTTAGATGCTGCATAACTCCAACTACCTTAGATATTTTGAAAGCAATTTTATCACCGTGACTGGACCATTTCAGATGTTTATGTAGGGTCAATCCGAGAAAATCAAAGTCGTCAACGCATTCTAGCTTGATATTTTCAATATAAAATTTGGTTTTTTTAACGTTAAGAGATAGTTGGTTAAGTTTAAGCCAATTGCTTACTAGAGAAAGTTCATGGTTTAATACTTCACTACTCACATTACCTTTTGGCGCTAATGTACTAATTGTGCTAAAAAGGGTTGTATCGTCAGCGTAAATAATTGCACTAAATATTGCACTCGCTCTAGATATATCGTTTATATATATTATAAACAAAAGAGGGAAAAGTATTGATCCCTGTGGTACTCCTCGGGAGATCAGAACTTCTTTTGATTGAACGTTATCTATGCTTACATACTGTTTGCGATCCTGAAGATAATTTTGTAGCGGTTTGAGCGCAAGCAAAGAAACCCCATAATGCTTCAATTTAGCTAATAGTATATCGTGATTAATGGTGTCAAAGGCTTTTGATAAATCAAGATAGATGTGTATCGGTATCTCCCCTTCGTCTAGTTTATGTATGGTTTTATCGACTAATTCCAGAGCAGCCAATTGGGTTGAATGTTTTTTCCGGAAACCATACTGACCACTGTTAAACAGGGTTTCGTGGTCAAAGTGGTCATACATCTGGTTATAAATTACTTTTTCAAAAACCTTTGATATGGCTGGTAAAATTGAAATTGGCCTATAATTGTCAATATTAGATTTTTCCCCCTTTTTAAAAACTGGTACTACTTTTGCAAGTTTCAATTTATCTGGAAACATACCAGTACAAATTGATTGATTAATGATGTGAGTAATTGCCTTACTTAAATCTACTTTTAATAGTTTCAGCATTTTCATTGACATGTCATTATGTCCAGAACTAGCCTTAGGTTTCAGCTCATCAATTATTTTATTAGTGACGTTATGATCGATTAAATTAAACACCATTTTGTTTTCACATGGATCACCTTGATAGTTAGTATAACTTTGGTTTGGGTCCGGTTTGATTTTTCTGGCAAGTTTAGTACCAATGGTGCTAAAAAAACTCATTAAATCCATTTACTACAGCCGAACGGTCAGATGTTGGCTTGCCATTAATATTAAAGAGCTGGGGGAATTTGTCCTTTCGGTTTGATCTATTAATGACGGATCTTATTGCTTTCCATGTTGCTATGATGTCTCCCTTACATTTTTCGAAAGCATGGTAATAATACGATCTTTTGGCCAACCGAATGTTATTTTTTTATATGGTATCATACGTTCTAAGAATGGTTTTCAGAGTATCGTATTGACAGGACGTTGGCGCTGTCATTTTAAGTCTCTTGTAAAGTTTATCTTTAAACGCTATGGACTTTATGATACCATTAGTGATCCAGTTTGCCTTTTTATGTTTCCTCTTGTTAAATTTAGCTGTTTTGTCCGGTAAAAAAGTAGCCCTGGCCTTTGCTAGTACATCGTCCATTATCTCATAATTGATATTAGGGTCGGCGCTAAGGTCACTGTTCAGTCTACCTAGAATATTTGCGTTTGCAATGTGCTGTTTAAATTGTAGCATTGACTGTGGATCATTGGTTTTTATTTTAATATAAGTGGGCGTTTTATTTGAGCGTCGTATATCTATGTCTAAACATAAGAAATAAGGGAGGTGGTCTGAAATGGCCTTCAATAAAATTCCCGCCGTTGTATTCAACGAACTGGGTGTTAATTTACATAAAAAATTATCGATCAGTGTACCCCTATTACGTGACAATCGGGTCGGTAGTGTGATTTTGGGGAGAAAACTGCAAGACATGATGCAATCAAAATAATCGCTAATGGCGGGTTTTTCATTAATCATTAGGAGGTCAATGTTGAAGTCACCTGCTAAAATACATTCCCTATTAGGTTTGCTTCTCTCAAATGAAAAGAGAACCTCAGACAATTCTTCTGAAAATGTTGCATAGTTTTCATTGATGTCGCATGGAGGTCGATATATATTTCCTAGAAGCATTTTCTTGTCAGTATTACGTCCATATACTTCAATGAATTGCCCTTCCCATATATTCGACTTAATCGGGTTTTCTATAAAATTAAATGCATATGACTTATTGAGATATATAAGCAGACCTCCACGCGTGCTACAGGACTTACCCTGCGATATCAATACATAGTCATCGAGTTCGAAAATGCCAGTATCAGCATCATCTGATAACCAGGTTTCTTGTAAACAGACTGCACATAACACAACATTGCGATCACGTAGAACCTTTAAAAACACTTTCAATTGATCAATTTTAGAACGAATGGAGGCAATATTTAAACTAAGCATGGTGAACTCATGTCGCTTACTCTCCATGACCTTAATAAACCCATCCAAATCACAGTAAGGTGAGTGTTCAATAATAATTTCTTCCGAACAATCAATGTCAGATTTGCCATTACAATTAACTTTTAATGTATCAATAAGTGAATTAATATTTACACCCCCAAAATTTGTTAAGATGTCACCAACATTCTCGTTACCCACAATCGACATAGAAAATCACTGCAATAACATTGTGAATCTCCGCAAACAGGCAAATAAACAAATGAACAGAAACATATAAATGAACCTTTAAACAACAAACAGTTTTGTCATGGGTGTCCATTTCACTCAGCTTTTCACCAGAAACACACCCGGGTAGCGCAATTAACATGTATTTGAAGAGTGACGGCTTCCTAATTAGTTACAACATTATATCTGCAATATTGCTTGGACTTATACATTATGTCTTCTATTATTCATTACAGAGTCACAAAGAAGGCCGCACGCCTGCAGAAATGTCGGACCTGGCCACCGCGATGACACACTCCGTGGCCACTCAGCAGCGCCACTACAACCCGCTACTGAAGGACATGGTGGCAGTGCGGGTACACCGACGGATGAACCCTGGCGAGGTAAGAACTTACGAGGTGCTTAGTAAGGATTGTTTAGTCTTTTATTTACTTATACTCGACATAGACACTTCATGACGATGCATAAATAGCCTTGCTTAATATTTCCGTTTAAAAAAAAAAAATTGGGGGGGGGGGGGGGGGTCCTTGGTGTTCCTCCGTACTGTGGCCCATACGGACAATTTCAGCGCGGACTAGACGAAATTTCAGCGCTAAGTCGCGTGAGGCCCAATTTCAGCGCGGAGTCGCCTACATTTCAGCGCGGAGTCGACCACATTTCGGCGCGGAATCAACCAAATTTCGGCGCGGCGTTGAATGAGGCCAAATTTCAGCGCGGAGTCGACTAAATTTCAGCGCGGAGTCGCCTAAATTTAAGCGCGGAGTCGACTAAATTTCAGCGCGGAGTCGCCTAAATTTCAGCGCGGAGTCGCCTAAATTTCAGCGCGGAGTCGACTAAATTTCAGCGCAGAGTCGCCTAAATTTCAGCGCGGAGTCGACTAAATTTCAGCGCGGAGTCGCCTAAATTTCAGCGCGGAGTCGACTAAATTTCAGCGCGGAGTCGCCTACATTTCAGCGCGGAGTCGCCTACATTTCAGCGCGGAGTCGACTAAATTTCAGCGCGGAGTCGGCTACATTTCAGCGCGGAGTCGTCTAAATTTCAGCGCGGAGTCGCCTAAATTTCAGCGCGGAGTCGCCTAAATTTCAGCGCGGAGTCGCCTAAATTTCAGCGCGGAGTCGACTAAATTTCAGCGCGGAGTCGACTAAATTTCAGCGCGGAGTAGACTAAATTTCAGCGCGGAGTCGACTAATTTCAGCGCGGAGTCGACTAAATTTTAGCGCGGAGTCGCCTAAATTTCAGCGCGGAGTCGCCTCAATTTCAGCGCGGAGTCAACCTCGTTTCAGCGCGGAGTCAACTTCATTTCGGGGCGGAGTCGACCAAGGGTGTATCCTTAAAGGTAAAAGGTCGCTGTGATTGTCTGGCTCGTGCTGATTGTTTTAACAACCAGAAGTAATTGTTGATACATTGGCTGCAGGTGGCTTTCATGGCTGGATTTGGCGCCGGCCATGCGGGCGTGTGCGGCCTTGAAAGTTGCTAACTGCTTGTCTGCATACGCTCCACGAACAAGGGTCTGAAGACAGGTACCAGTGCCAACAGATGAAATGTAACTGTAGGCAGCATACCCCAGCCCAGGCATGTGGGTTCTGCTAGCACTCCAGGGCCATACGGTCAAAGAGTGTCATGTAACACTGTTTGATATAGTTGTAGACCATACCCAATGTCGCCAGTGTGAGTGTGCGGTTGTGGATCGGAGGCAACAACTTTGATCTTGGCCAACTGGCCGGGGAGGCAACTGATTAATAAGAGGCTGATAGGGTGGACCGTGTTGCTAGGGAAGGGAAGGCGGTCATTTTGCACCCGGTGTAAATAATTTATTCCCGGTTTGAATAATTTATTCCCGGTTTTATTTCCGGTTTGAAACATTTATTCCCGGTTTGAATCATTTATTCCCGGGTTGAATCATTTATTCCCGGTTTCAATATATAGATTCCCGGTTTTAATTATTAATTTCCGGTTTAAATCATTTACTCCCGCTTTAAATCATTTACTCCCGCTTTAAATCATTTGCTCCCGGTTTGAAGCCTTTACTCCCGGTTTGAATCATTAATTCCCGGTTTGAATCCTTAATTCCCGGTTTAAATCATTAATTCCCCGTTTGAATATTAAAACACATTTATCAATGAAAAAAACGTGAATGGCCCTAACGAGCTTCCGTAATTCATCTAGTCCTACTGACATATGAAACTAGAATTTGTCAAGCATAGCTTGAGAGGAAAGACGAAAATCGGGGGATAGGTGCAACTGACCATGAGCCGATAACTATGAAAGGTCACAGATAAAGGGGCCGCATTCATAATCCCGCTTATAACATAGCTGGAAGATAGCGAGAATATATAAATCTTCAAAAAGTCTCTAAAGAATACTCTGAAACAAACCGCGGATATATACCCAATATTACCCAATGTGGACCTGTTTCGTTGTGGTGCGAGATATAAAGATCGAGACGGGCGGATGTTGTGCTTCGGTCGAGCCTATGGAAGACCGAGGGCAGGATTTCGTATGAAATATGACTGATCGAGCGGGTTTGGGGACTTCTGAAACAGTAGCATATACGTACAACGCGGCACTTTGGCGTAGTGGATAAGGCGTTCGACATTGGGCATGAAGGTTGGGTGTTCAAACCCAACTGGGTACCTATTATTAATATTTTTTCGTTTTTATGCTGGAAACACATTTCGGTTGATGAAACAGTCGGCCTGCTGGCGTCCCTTTTTGACAATAAAATTGCAAAGGGCTAGCGACAACATTGGGGGATAGGCCGAAACGTCATTGCGTACTCACGCGTCATATCTTTATAATGGGATTGGCCATGTTAATGTTTTGATTATTTCTTTGCGTCCAAACTGCTGGTTCGATTTCGTTGGAATTTAGCACACATGATATTAGTAATATTGGTACATATTGCACCACATATAGGTAATTTTTATTAGGTTACAATTTGATGATCCAATAATTCCAAAACTATAAATGTGAGGTGAAATCTGAGGGCACATTACTTTTGCGCCTGTCTCTGAAGAATATTCTGAAACAAACCGTGGATCTGTAGACCCAATATTAACGGAGTTACGCTCGAAAACATGTTTCGTGACCTTGAACTTGACCTTGCCGTGACCTTGACATTGCCGTGACCTTGACCTTGGAAGCGTAACCTTGATCAATACAGTACTTTCCGCCCAAATACTACTGTCATGTTTCACGCAAGGTGTCGTTTGTCTGAGATGTCCCCTTCATGGAGAAATTGGGGAGGTCATTTTCCCGCCAAAATGCTCCCGTATGGTCCCATGTTAAACTTTGGGAATTTTTAGCGGGAAAACTATGCGTGATAGGCAAAATGTGAAGGCGGTTTCCATATCCAAGTCGACGTTTGCCCGTCGTTTGCCCGTCGTTTGCAACTAATCCCGACTCTCTAGCGTCGCTATTAAGCGAACGGCGGCCATCGCAACCCCGAAAGAGTGCCGGTCCATATCGCCGTTGACTCATAATGGGAGCGTCGGCATGGAGGGGGGTGCACCTCTTGTGAGCGCTCTAGTGGCCAAACTAAGCGTCCTAGAGCATTTCTGAGGTGGTTTTCATAAGTCTAGCTCACATTTCTCTCTCCATTCATGCCAAATCTGGGCTCCCTATCTCAAATATTAACCGAGTTATGGTCTTGCAAAGTTCAAAACGCCACTTGACACGTACGCTGAATATAGATTGGCCGATTACTCGAAAATCGTTCAGTATCCGGAACATTTGAGCCAGTCATGCGTGTCCGCCTCTCTCCGCAGAATACTCTCCAACAAACAACGAATCTCTAGACGCGATATTAACGAAGTTACGCGGGAACACATGTTTCGTGTCCTTGACCTTGCTGCGACCTTGACCTTGGAAGCGTGACCTTGACCAATATAGTCATTCGTGCCCAATTACTAATGTCATGTATCACGCCAGGTGACGTTTGTCTCACTTGTGCCCTTCACGGAGAAATTGAGACCACTTTCCCGCCAAAATGCTGCCGTAGGATCCCATGTTAAACTTTGGGAATTTTTAGCGGGAAAACTATTCGGGCGATTTTTACAATTTTGAGGCGATATATAACGTACCTATGGGCCCAATAACAGAAATAATGGTGAGCGTCATTAGATGAAAACTAAGACAGTAGTAGTGATTTTTCCGATTTTTGGTCCTATCTTTCAATGGTTAAGCGAAATGTGAAAAATTCCTGTGACCTTGACCTTTGACCTAGATTGCCCATCTACAAACTTGGTCTGACGGTAGGCCGTGGCATTATCTATGCAGAAGGAGAAGTCGATATCTCAAACTTTGTAAAAAAAAAAAAAAATCCAAAGTTGTCAATTTTCAAGAGCCCGTGGCGCGAAAACTTTTCATCCTACATCAAATCTGATGTCAGTAACGAGAAAGACTTTGAGGAGCTGAGTATTTTGACACTAATTGCGGCTCTCTAACTGCAATATTAAGAGAGCTAGAGCGGAAAATGTGTTTTGGACGTATGACGTCATCGTGACCTTGACCTTTGAGTTATATTGCCCATTCACGAACTTGACCTGTCGATTGGCTGTCGGAATGTTTTGGTAAAAGAAGAGAACGATATCTTTAGGCATTCGACAGATAATGCTCCGACAGACAGACAGACAGACAGACAGACAGACAGACAGAAGAATTTGTCAAGCATAGCTTGAGAGGGAAGACGAAAATCGGGGGATAGGTGCAACTGACCATGAGCCGATAACTATGAAAGGTCACAGATAAAGGGGCCGCATTCATAATCCCGCTTATAACATAGCTGGAAGATAGCGAGAATATATGAATCTCCAAAAAGTCTCTAAAGAATACTCTGAAACAAACCGCGGATATATACCCAATATTACCCAATGTGGACCTGTTTCGTTGTGGTGCGAGATATAAAGATCGAGACGGGCGGATGTTGTGCTTCGGTCGAGCCTATGGAAGACCGAGGGCAGGATTTCGTATGAAATATGACTGATCGAGCGGGTTTGGGGACTTCTGAAACAGTAGCATATACGTACAACGCGGCACTTTGGCGTAGTGGATAAGGCTTTGGACAGTGGCCATGAAGGTTGGGTGTTCAAACCCAACTGGGTACCTATTATTAATAATTTTTCGTTTTTATGCTGGAAACACATTTCGGTTGACATAAAAGAAACATTCGGCCCGCGGGCGTCAGTTTTTGAACATAGAATTGCAAAGGGCTAGTGACAATATTGGGTTATATAGGCCGAAACGTCTCGATCCGTCTTCAAGTGGCGGAATCGAGTCTTTATAATGGGATAATATTTCTTTGCGTTCAAACTACTGGTTCGATTTCCATGGCATTTGGCACACATGATGTTAGTAATATTGGTACATATTCCACCACATGTAGGTAATCTACCTGCATGCATGTGGTCACCGCAATTTTGTATAATTTTTCTTGGGTTACAATTGATCATCCAACTCAAAAACTATAAATGTGAGGTGAAATCCGAAGGCACATAACTTTCGCGCCTGTCTCTGAAGAATACTTTGAAACAAACCGCGGGTCTCTAGACCCAATATTAACTGAGTTACGCGGGAAAACATGTTTCATGATCATGACCTTGCCGTGACCTTGACCTTGGAAGCGTAACCTTGATCAATATAGTACTTTCCGCCCAAATACTACTGTCATGTTTCACGCAAGGTGTCGTTTGTCTGAGATGTCCCCTTCATGGAGAAATTGGGGAGGTCATTTTCCCGCCAAAATGCTCCCGTATGGTCCCATGTTAAACTTTGGGAATTTTTAGCGGGAAAACTATGCGTGATAGGCAAAATGTGAAGGCGGTTTCCATATCCAAGTCGACGTTTGCCCGTCGTTTGCAACTAATCCCGACTCTCTAGCGTCGCTATTAAGCGAACGGCGGCCATCGCAACCCCGAAAGAGTGCCGGTCCATATCGCCGTTGACTCATAATGGGAGCGTCGGCATGGAGGGGGGTGCACCTCTTGTGAGCGCTCTAGCGGCCAAACTAAGCGTCCTAGAGCATTTCTGAGGTGGTTTTCATAAGTCTAGCTCACATTTCTCTCTCCATTCATGCCAAATCTGGGCTCCCTATCTCAAATATTAACCGAGTTATGGCCTTGCAAAGTTCAAAACGCCACTTGACACGTACGCTGAATATAGATTGGCCGATTACTCGAAAATCGTTCAGTATCCGGAAACATTTGAGCCAGTCATGCGTGTCCGCCTCTCTCCGCAGAATACTCTCCAACAAACAACGAATCTCTAGACGCGATATTAACGAAGTTACGCGGGAACACATGTTTCGTGTCCTTGACCTTGCTGCGACCTTGACCTTGGAAGCGTGACCTTGACCAATATAGTTATTCGTGCCCAATTACTAATGTCATGTATCACGCCAGGTGACGTTTGTCTCACTTGTGCCCTTCACGGAGAAATTGAGACCACTTTCCCGCCAAAATGCTGCCATAGGATCCCATGTTAAACTTTGGGAATTTTTAGCGGGAAAACTATTCGGGCGATTTTTACAATTTTGAGGCGATATATAACGTATCTATGGGCCCAATAACAGAAATAATGGTGAGCGTCATTAGATGAAAACTAAGACAGTAGTAGTGATTTTTCCGATTTTTGGTCCTATCTTTCAATGGTTAAGCGAAATGTGAAAAATTCCTGTGACCTTGACCTTTGACCTAGATTGCCCATCTACAAACTTGGTCTGACGGTAGGCCGTGGCATTATCTATGCAGAAGGAGAAGTCGATATCTCAAACTTTGTAAAAAAAAAAAAAAAATCCAAAGTTGTCAATTTTCAAGAGCCCGTGGCGCGAAAACTTTTCATCCTACATCAAATCTGATGTCAGTGACGAGAAAGACTTTGAGGAGCTGAGTATTTTGACACTAATTGCGGCTCTCTAACTGCAATATTAAGAGAGCTAGAGCGGAAAATGTGTTTTGGACGTATGACGTCATCGTGACCTTGACCTTTGAGTTATATTGCCCATTCACGAACTTGACCTGTCGATTGGCTGTCGGAATGTTTTGGTAAAAGAAGAGAACGATATCTTTAGGCATTCGACAGATAATGCTCCGACAGACAGACAGACAGACAGACAGACAGACAGACTAGAATTTGTCAAGCATAGCTTGAGAGGAAAGACGAAAATCGGGGGATAGGTGCAACTGACCATGAGCCGATAACTATGAAAGGTCACAGATAAAGGGGCCGCATTCATAATCCCGCTTATAACATAGCTGGAAGATAGCGAGAATATATGAATCTCCAAAAAGTCTCTAAAGAATACTCTGAAACAAACCGCGGATATATACCCAATATTACCCAATGTGGACCTGTTTCGTTGTGGTGCGAGATATAAAGATCGAGACGGGCGGATGTTGTGCTTCGGTCGAGCCTATGGAAGACCGAGGGCAGGATTTCGTATCAAATATGACTGATCGAGCGGGTTTGGGGACTTCTGAAACAGTAGCATATACGTACAACGCGGCACTTTGGCGTAGTGGATAAGGCGTTCGACAGTGGGCATGAAGGTTGGGTGTTCAAACCCAACTGGGTACCTATTATTAATATTTTTTCGTTTTTATGCTGGAAACACATTTCGGTTGATGAAACATTCGGCCTGCTGGCGTCCCTTTTTGACAATACAATTGCAAAGGGCTAGCGACAACATTGGGGGATAGGCCGAAACGTCATTGCGTACTCACGCGTCATATCTTTATAATGGGATTGGCCATGTTAATGTTTGATTATTTCTTTGCGTCCAAACTGCTGGTTCGATTTCGTTGGAATTTAGCACACATGATATTAGTAATATTGGTACATATTGCACCACATATGCGTGATAGGCAAAATGTGAAGGCGGTTTCCATATCCAAGTCGACGTTTGCCCGTCGTTTGCAACTAATCCCGACTCTCTAGCGTCGCTATTAAGCGAACGGCGGCCATCGCAACCCCGAAAGAGTGCCGGTCCATATCGCCGTTGACTCATAATGGGAGCGTCGGCATGGAGGGGGGTGCACCTCTTGTGAGCGCTCTAGCGGCCAAACTAAGCGTCCTAGAGCATTTCTGAAGTGGTTTTCTGGGCTCCCTATCTCAAATATTAACCGAGTTATGGCCTTGAAAAGTTTAAAACGCCACTTGACACGTACGCTGAATATAGATTGGCCGATTACTTGAAAATCGTTCAGTATCCGGAACATTTGAGCCAGTCATGCGTGTCCGCCTCTCTCCGCAGAATACTCTCCAACAAACAACGAATCTCTAGACGCGATATTAACGAAGTTACGCGGGAACACATGTTTCGTGTCCTTGACCTTGCTGCGACCTTGACCTTGGAAGCGTGACCTTGACCAATATAGTTATTCGTGCCCAATTACTAATGTCATGTATCACGCCAGGTGACGTTTGTCTCACTTGTGCCCTTCACGGAGAAATTGAGACCACTTTCCCGCCAAAATGCTGCCGTAGGATCCCATGTTAAACTTTGGGAATGTTTAGCGGGAAAACTATTCGGGCGATTTTTACAATTTTGAGACGATATATAACGTACCTATGGGCCCAATAACAGAAATAATGGTGAGCGTCATTAGATGCAAACTAAGACAGTAGTAGTGATTTTTCCGATTTTTGGTCCTATCTTTCAATGGTTAAGCGAAATGTGAAAAATTCCTGTGACCTTGACCTTTGACCTAGATTGCCCATCTACAAACTTGGTCTGACGGTAGGCCGTGGCATTATCTATGCAGAAGGAGAAGTCGATATCTCAAACTTTGTAAAAAAAAAAAAAAATCCAAAGTTGTCAATTTTCAAGAGCCCGTGGCGCGAAAAATTTTCATCGTACATCAAATCTGATGTCAGTAACGAGAAAGATTTTGAGGAGCTGAGTATTTTGACACTAATTGCGGCTCTCTAGCTGCAATATTAAGAGAGCTAGAGCGGAAAATGTGTTTTGGACGTATGACGTCATCGTGACGTTGACCTTTGAGTTATATTGCCCATCTACGAACTTGACCTGTCGATTGGCTGCCGGAATGTTTTGGTAAAAGAAGAGAACGATATCTTTAGTCATTCGACAGATAATGCTCCGACAGACAGACAGACAGACACACACACAGACACACCGAACACACCGACATAAGACGAAAATCGTAGATTTTCGTCTTAACAAACCGAACACACCGACATAAGACGAAAATCGTAGATTTTCGTCTTAACAAACCGAACACACCGACATAAGACGAAAATCGTAGATTTTCGTCTTAACAATAGTGATGTGTCGCAGCCTACGCTTGAGTCCTTTTTCTTTAGTCGCGAGTTCATAATTGACAATCATGGCCGATGGTAGGTATCAGTGAAAAGTACTTATATCTGAAACCGACAACAAAGTGACATGCTGCTTTGCTTATCCGACCTGTTTGTCCGACTTCCTCGGCACGTGAAAGACCTTTTTGCGCCACATGATTGGATAAAAGCAACAGTGACGTCAGTGAATGATCGACAGATCGGATCGGTCTATTGTCAGACGTCTCGAACAAATAATAATTTTCAAGAATGAAAAAAACATAAAAATAACCAGCCTACGAGAATATGTCTTGTAGCAAAATACTCCGTGTGCCATTTTGAACTGAGAGCGAACCTTCCTTCATGCGACTGATCCTGCGTGTTATTAGGCTTAGGCTGGGTCTCCGGGATTCTAGCAATGTGCAGCGTTTTTGTCCTGAGCGAGATTGCGAATGTATTGAGGCGATTACAGAGATATATATAACAACAGGGTGGATAAAATACCTAATCGAAAAGTCATCAACGCCAACGATTGGGAGTTTTCAACGTGCAAAAATGACAATTAATTGTCGTAAAACTGTAATGATGTTTTTTTTTTTTTTACTTTATGAGACTGAAAGGCTGATGGATATCGCTGTGATTGCTTATGAAAGATACTCCAGGCACACTGGTATTGATAAAGCTATCTTATGAAAGATACTCCAGGCACACTGGTATTGATAAAGCTATCTCGGGTTTATCCTCAGGTCACATGGGCAGCTCCGATAGACTGTACGTAACGAGATTTTCTACGTGCATAGGCAATTGTCCGTCTACATCAGCAGAAGCAGCAGCTACGTTTAAACATGTCCCCTGGTTAACATAGTAGTTGAGTAGCTAAATCCATTTTCGCGCAACCATTCCGGTTGTCAATATATCAATATGGACCAGTTATTTGTGTGATCCATGGTTAAATGCCAGTATTATAAATTGTAAACTGGGGCCAACTGGGGGTAATGACCATGATAACTATTAGTTTATTCGATCGGCTGTCGATACCTTCAGTTCACTAACTCACCCACCGGCACCACCACCAGCACCACCACCACCACCACCATGCCCCCTTTGTCTCGCCCCTGAGTCCAGGCCCCATGAAGCCTATTTTCTACACGTGCCAGTGCTATACGTGTGTCTGTGTCAGGGCTGGGTGTGGTTGCGGGTCGGCGGGCCGGGACCCCCACAAGAAGTGTATACAGGACAAGTGTAGAGGTCGGGGTAGAGGTCAAACCGATTGTTGGGGGTTTCTCGATCAAATAGTGAAGACTGAGGGGGGGGGGGTTTACAAAAGACTCGTCACAAGCATACGACCATCCATACACTCATACATCCATTTATACATTATCCATACACTCATACGTCCATCCATACATTATCCATCAATCCATACGTCCATCCATACATTATCCATCCATACGTCCATCCATCCATCCATACATCCACCCATACGTCCATCCATACATTATCCATCCACCCATACGTCCATCCATACATTATCCATCCATCCATACACTCATACATACATCCATACATTATCCATTTATCCATACACTCATACATCCATCCATATTATTATCCATTTATCCATACACTCATACGTTCATCCATACATTATCCTTCCATCCATACGTCCATCCATACATCCATCCATACTCACACGTCCATCCATGCATCCATCCATCCATACGTCCCTCCATCCAGCCATACTCACACGTCCATCCATGCATCCATCCATCCATACGTCCATCCATCCATCCATCCTTACAATGTATACGCGATAAGGCCATCATGCTGCAGTGTCAAAGGCTCAAATACGACATCGCCGTGTCTGATAGCTGCACAAGCGGCTCTAACATGACATCGGGTCTAACATGACATCGGGTCATGCCGCGTCGTGCGTCGAGATCAGCCTTTATAGACGTCTGGCCTACGTGCAGTCAGTGTGTCTACCCCGGCTGTCATGGCACAACTGACCCAGTGATCAGGACGCTGACGACATCAGCATACCAGTCGCCCCAAAACCAGCTAAAGGACATTCGTGTCCGATGAACTTTGATAATTGAAATTAGATCTCTCAGACATCCTTGCGTATCACTTGTGATGGTGGCGTCATAGGATGGGATGTTGTACCCTGAGATGCTATAGCCTGTGGTGTTATAGTCTATGACGTTGTAGCCTGGGATTCTATAGCCTGGGATACTATAGTCTGTGATGTTATACCCTGGAATGTTATAGACTGGGGGATTCAACCAGGGATATTATAGCCTGGGATGTTATAGACTGGGGGTTTCAACAAGGGATGTTATAGCCTGGGATGTTTTAGCTTGGCATCTTGTAGCCTGGGATGTTATAGCCTAGGATGTTATAGCCTGGGATGTTATAGCCTAGGATGTTATAGCCTGGGATGCTATAGCCTGGGATGTTATAGCCTGGGATGTTATAGCCTAGGATGTTATAGCCTGGGATGCTATAACCTGGAATGCTACTGTCTGGTAAGGTCTAACCTGGCTCAGGTGGTTACAGAGCTGATTTCATTTATTTAACCAAACAAATAAATCTGTTGTTATAAAAAATACATACGCATGCACAGAGGTATTGCAAGTTGGGAGATACAGACTAAGACTAATTAATCGCTAACGCCTGGTGACTTTATACATCATTACACACACAAATGCTTCGATGTTTACTCGTCCGGTGTTTACCACACCTACCCTGGAGCAGGCCTCAGACAACAGTTATATCACTTACAATGAGCCGTCTATACCACAACCATTATCGGGGCGTGTCAGGAGGTCTGCACCACATGGCCTGTTGATCACATCATACGGCTACAGGTACTGCGGGTCACGTGATGGATATCAATGTCAGAGCCTTGACCTTAAAGTCTGGCTGTCAAGGTCATTAGCGGTGTGTTTAACATTAATCCAAGATACACACCCCAAGCTGTTTTATATCCATTGTAGTCCACTGTATTATCGGTACCCCCCGTCACCCACAAAGTGTCACCAATGGCAATGCGTAATAAAATGAATTGAGCTTTGGTTGTCCTAAGACTCCTCGTCCACGCCCCTGCCTCCGGTCACCGGCGTGCGACCTCCCACAGCACCGCACTGTATCGCCAGGCCCCTTGGAGATACCTTGTCGAACATTACGGCATGGTGATATCATGGGCGCTACGTTGGGGGAGGGGGCAGGGTCAGAATTTGACGATTTCCCTGCGGTTAGACTTTCATTTTCATTCATACAGCAGAGACGCTGGGATTTCCCGCCCCGCTGAACCCCAACATTGAGGCGACGACCCGTAATGGCCTCTAGGATTTATCTGTCCGGGAGGAATACCTATGGACGTCACAACCTGCGGCTGGCTGGTTGGCTACCGACAGGGCAGGCCTCATATCTCCACACCCGACCCCACAGCCCTATCATCTCTCTCTCTCTCTCTCTCTCTCTGACCGCGGCGGGCCTCGACCTACGCCTGGGGAACATTTGCACCTTGTCGCCGCCGGTGGCGCCTTTATCTGCGGGGTTAATCCCCAGGCAACCAATACAATGACACTTTTGTATTTTTTTATCCCCACAGGAGGAGAGTGGGGGGGGGGGCGCAGAAGGCGTGGAAGGCAGAGGACGCAGTGCCACTGGTCCTTCATGTTACCTGGTCGTTTTAACATGGACCAGTAGGATGGACGCAGTGCCACTGGTCCTTCATGTTACCTGGTCGTTTCAACATGGACCAGTAGGATGGACGCAGTGCCACTGGTCCTTCATGTTACCTGGTCGTTTTAACTGTCTTCGGTCTTGAACTTACCGACGGCATCTAATTAAATTAAACTTTGCTAATGACATCATTAATGCCACGATATGATTAGACCCAGAGTCGTATGAATCCACTCAGCTGCATTGACCTTGACCCAGAGTTGTATGGATAAACGCAGCTGCATTGACCTTGACCTAGAGTTGTATGGATCCACGCAGCTGCATTGACCTTGACAGAGAGTTGTATGGATCAACCCCGCTGCATTGGCCCTGACCCAGAGTTGTATGGATCGACGCAGCTGCATTGACCTTGAACCAGTGTTGTGTAGATCAACGCAGCTGCATGACCTTGACCCAGAGTCGTATGAATCGACGCAGCTGCATTGACCTTGAACCAGAGTTGTGTAGATCAACGCAGCTGCATGACCTTGACCCAGAGTTGTATGGATCAACGCAGCTGCATTGACTATGACCCAGAGTTGTATGGATCAACGCAGTTGCATTGACCTTGACCCAGAGTTGTGTTGATCAACGCAGCTGCATTGACTTTGACCCAGAGTTGTATGGATCAACACAGCTGCATTGACCTTGACCCAGAGTTATGTGGATCAACACAGCTGTATTATGCACTGCTGTAAAGCTACAGTGGTTTACACCCATGTATGGACTCACACACATATATTGAAACATACAGGGGCGCGATAGCTCAGTGGGTTGGAGCGCTCGCCAACCATTGAAACATACATCTATATTGACCGACCGAGTTGTATTGACCTAATGAGTTGTATTGACCCACACAGACATATTCTATGGCCTCATTTATATATAGATGTATTCACATCTGTATTGACATATACCGATATTTTTACCCACACAACTCTATTGCCTCACACATTTATATTGACCAATACTATTGGTCTGAGCCACACACATATTGACCAATACTGTTAGTCTGAGCCACACAATATTGACCAATACTGTTGGTCTGAGCCACACAGTCACATATTGACCAATAGTGTTGGTCTGAGTCACACACATATTGACCAATACTGTTGGTGTGAGCCACATACATATTGACCAATACTGTTGGTCTGAGCCACACAGTCACATATTGACCAATACTGTTGGTCTGAGCCACACAGTCACATATTGACCAATACTGTTGGTCTGAGCCACATAGTCACATATTGACCAATACTGTTGGTCTGAGCCACACAGTCACATATTGACCAATACTGTTGGTCTGAGCCACACAGTCACATATTGACCAATACTGTTGGTCTGAGCCACACAGTCACATATTGACCAATACTGTTGGTCTGAGCCACACAGTCACATATTGACCAATACTGTTGGTCTGAGCCGCACAGTCACATATTGACCAATACTGTTGGTCTGAGCCACACAGTCACATATTGACCAATACTGTTGGTCTGAGCCACACAGTCACATATTGACCAATACTGTTGGTCTGACCCACACAGTCACATATTGACCAATACTGTTGGTCTGAGCCACACACATATTGACCAATACGGTTGGTCTGAGCCACCCACATATTGACCAATACTGTTGGTCTGAGCCACACACATATTGACCAATACTGTTGGTCTGAGCCACACATATTGACCAATACTGTTGGTCTGAGCCACACACATATTGACCAATACTGTTGGTCTGAGCCACACAGTCACATATTGACCAATACTGTTGGTCTGATCCACACAGTCACATATTGACCAATACTGTTGGTCTGAGCCACACACATATTGACCAATACTGTTGGTCTGAGCCACACAGTCACATATTGACCAATACTGTTGGTCTGAGCCACACAGTCACATATTGACCAATACTGTTGGTCTGAGCCACACACATATTGACCAATACGGTTGGTCTGAGCCACACACATATTGACCAATACTGTTGGTCTGATCCACACACATATTGACCAATACTGTTGGTCTGAGCCACACAGTCACATATTGACCAATACTGTTGGTCTGAGCCACACAGTCACATATTGACCAATACTGTTGGTCTGAGCCACACACATATTGACCAATACGGTTGGTCTGAGCCACACACATATTGACCAATACTGTTGGTCTGATCCACACACATATTGACCAATACTATTGGTCTGAGCCACACACATATTGACCAATACTGTTGGTCTGAGCCACACACATATTGACCAATACTGTTGGTCTGAGCCACACACATATTGACCAATACTGTTGGTCTGAGCCACACAGTCACATATTGACCAATACTGTTGGTCTGAGCCACACAGTCACATATTGACCAATACTGTTGGTCTGAGCCACACACATATTGACCAATACGGTTGGTCTGAGCCACACACATATTGACCAATACTGTTGGTCTGATCCACACACATATTGACCAATACTGTTGGTCTGAGCCACACAGTCACATATTGACCAATACTGTTGGTCTGAGCCACACAGTCACATATTGACCAATACTGTTGGTCTGAGCCACACACATATTGACCAATACGGTTGGTCTGAGCCACACACATATTGACCAATACTGTTGGTCTGATCCACACACATATTGACCAATACTATTGGTCTGAGCCACACACATATTGACCAATACTGTTGGTCTGAGCCACACACATATTGACCAATACTGTTGGTCTGATCCACACACATATTGACCAATACTGTTGGTCTGAGCCACACAGTCACATATTGACCAATACTGTTGGTCTGAGCCACACAGTCACATATTGACCAATACTGTTGGTCTGAGCCACACACATATTGACCAATACTGTTGGTCTGAGCCACACACATATTGACCAATACTATTGGTCTGAGCCACATACATATTGACCAATACTGTTGGTCTGAGCCACACACATATTGACCAATACTGTTGGTCTGAGCCACACACATATTGACCAATACTGTTGGTCTGAGGCACACACATATTGACCAATACTGTTGGTCTGAGCCACACAGTCACATATTGACCAATACTGTTGGTCTGAGCCACACAGTCACATATTGACCAATAATGTTTGTCTGAGCCACACAGTCACATATTGACCAATACTGTTGGTCTGAGCCACACACATATCGACCAATACTGTTGGTCTGAGCCACACACATATTGACCAATACTGTTGGTCTGAGCCACACACATATTGACCAATACTGTTGGTCTGAGCCACATACATATTGACCCACATGGCTCAGGAGTTTCATATTGCTGTAGGACAGCTGGGTACTTTCTATTTTCGCCACTTGCTGCCTCTGTTACAGTTAAGCTCCCGATCTAGATCAATCTCATTGCAAGCTGTTATTACAAATATATATAAAAATAGATACATATGAAGTACCATAAGGGCCAGCTTCGCAGAAGAAGCGATAAAGCAACTACTATACCTACGACGGGCGCCCAATATACACACATGGGGGCAGCCGGGACTGAGCTTTCTGAGCAGAGATCCTCGCCGACGACAAGCTGACCCGAGCTGAATGGCGGGTTAATTAGAGCGACAGGCAGCGATCCGATTAAGGCTGTAGTACCTCAGGGTGTTATGTGTCAGTCTCAACGATATAGCGCCCGCCAGAGGCGCTGTGTCGGGAGAGGAATCAGAGACGAGGGAAGCCGTGCGCGAAAATGCTGTTGGCGGTCGGGGTGGGTTGGAGGCTGGTGGCGGTCGGGGCGGGTTGGGGGCTGGTGGCTGTCGGGGTGGGTTGGAGGCTGAAGGGGATCTGAGTGGGGGTAGGGGGGTAGTGGTTGGATAGGTAGTACGGAGGTGGTTAAGTTAAAGCCTCAATATGAGTAGGGAAAAGGAAAACGGGATGAATGTGTTCGCATCAGCTGTTGAACGCCCTTGAATGACCTTGGAATGTGGCGGCGAGGATAACTTTTTTTCTTCAAGGGACAAAGACGACTGGGGAAGGCAAGAAGGTGATGGCGGATGGTGAAGGTGATGGTCGAAAAAGGTTTGATGGCGGGTGTGATGGTGATGGCGATGATGAAAAGAGGTGTGATGGCGGGTGTTGATGGCGATGGTGATGGTGAAAAGAGGTGGTGATGGCGGGTGGTGATGGTGATGGCGATGGTGATGATGAAAAGAGGTGTGATCGCGGATGGTGATGGTGATGGAGGAAAGAGGTGTGATGGCGGATGGTGATGGTAGATGGTGATGGAGGAAAGAGGTGTGATGGCGGGTGTTGATGGCGATGGTGATGGTGAAAAGAGGTGTGATCGCGGATGGTGATGGTGATGGAGGAAAGAGGTGTGATGGCGGATGGTGATGGTAGATGGTGATGGCGGAAAGAGGTGTGATGGCGGATGGTGATGGTAGATGGTGATGGTGGAAAGAGGTGTGATGGCGGATTGTAGATGGTGATGATGAAAAGAGGTGTGATGGCGGATGGTAGATGGTGATGGTCGAAAGAGGTTTGATGACGGATGGTGATGGTGATGGCAATGATGAAAAGAAGTGATGGTGATGGTGATGGTGATGGCGGAAATAGGTGTGATGGCGGCTGGTGATGGTGATGGTCGAAAGAGATTTGATGGCGGATGGTAGATGGTGATGGTGGAAAGCGGTGCGATGGTGGACGGTGATGGTGATGGTGATGGTAGAAAGAGTGTGGTGGCGGATGGTAGATGGTGATGGTGATGGTAGAAAGAGGTTTGATGGCGGATGGTAGATGGTGATGGTGGAAAGCGGTGCGATGGTGGACGGTGATGGTGATGGTGATGGTAGAAAGAGTGTGGTGGCGGATGGTAGATGGTGATGGTGATGGTAGAAAGAGATTTGATGGCGGATGGTAGATGGTGATGGTGGACAGCGGTGCGATGGTGGACGGTGATGGTGATGGTAGCAAGAGTGTGGTGGCGGATGGTAGATGGTGATGGTGATGGTAGAAAGAGATTTGATGGCGGATGGTAGATGGTGATGGTGGAAAGCGGTGCGATGGTGGACGGTGATGGTGATGGTGATGGTGATGGTAGAAAGAGTGTGGTGGCGGATGGTAGATGGTGATGGTGATGGTAGAAAGAGATTTGATGGCGGATGGTAGATGGTGATGGTGGAAAGCGGTGCGATGGTGGACGGTGATGGTGATGGTGATGGTGATGGTAGAAAGAGTGTGGTGGCGGATGGTAGATGGTGATGGTGATGGTAGAAAGAGATTTGATGGCGGATGGTAGATGGTGATGGTGGAAAGCGGTGCGATGGTGGACGGTGATGGTGATGGTGATGGTAGAAAGAGATTTGATGGCGGATGGCGGATGGTAGATGGTGATGGTGGAAAGAGGTGTGATAATAGATAGTCATGGTCATAGTCATAATCTTATGCAGCACGGTAATATGTGACGATGTACATATGACGGTCACATTATGGTCGTGTCATAACAGAGACACCCGGTGACTGCTGAAGCCGTACATGACACTGCCATGCTGTCAATGTCCTCCCG
>OZ025251.1:47667100-47776026 GCA_964019135.1 Arenicola marina
AAACAGCGGCGAGTAAAATAAACCGGTATCATAAATAAAAAATGTAAAATTTACATATAAAATAAAACTCTAGAAACTGTGATGGAATAATTCGATAATTCCCGCGTATTTATGCGTCAAAAGAATGTGCATTGTCTGTCGAAGTAGCACTCAATATGTGCTGCGAGTGTCTCCCGAGAGTCCTGATTGTTTGTCCCGCTTTGGAATTCAAGCCACAGCGGTCCTGTAAGTCTGGGGCAGAGCCACGGAGCTTCCGTGAGAAGGTCAACCTCTCCGTGGTAGTACCATGGCGAGGGAGAATGGCTGAGTCGCATGTGAAACCAAATGCCATCGGGATGCACCACGTCACAGAATTTTTTCACTGACAACTGACAAGTTGTCGGATAGTCTAATTCCCTTGTGTGAGGAACATCCACAGCAGGTACTGCTCGGAAATTCAAGTCTCACCTTCCATACGTCATCTTTGGCAACTTGGCTAGCAGGATATTTTTTTTTGTCGATTAACTAAAGGCCGAATTGCGATGAAGAAATGTGCCTTCATGTCAATGTAGGATTTTGCGAGAAAACATGAGTCTTTCGTCTATTCTGCAGCTCCTAGCCGCATGTATTTACCTCACGGGGTCTTCGCGACGTCTGACTGCCTTGCCTGGAGCCTATCGGAACATCATGCCCCCACAAACAGTGGTCGGCATGGATTACTGAAGACAATATTGACGACTTCCCGAATCACTTCCGCTGGCGCATGCGTGTCTCCGCTGGAGGGGTGGTCCCCAACTGGGCCAGCCATCCCCCCTTCCCTTGCTTTTCACTCATCACCTACACTCACTTACCCTCATCTCAGTAAGTAGGAAACATGAACGGTGCTACTGAACCCTGATTCCGCCGCTTACATTAAACATACTCTTACAACAATTTGCACGTTTTTTTACAGTATTTTTCAACGTATATACATTTTGTGCAGCAAGTTTTCAAGGTAAATAATTTGTTTACAACAATTTTCAACGTATATATTTTTACAAATTCTGTGGTCAGATTTGATTATTGTTAAGAAATGTATGTGTTATCATATGCTTTATTATATCTTTGTGCCCCATGAGAAATACCTCAGTTTAATTTTGGCTAGGCCCTTTAATTGATCACTATGCATGTATCTGCATTGATTACATATGGACAATACATGTATCATTTTCACCTAAAAATTCTTGAGAATTTGTCCGGGGAAAATTTATGTATGAGTAAGACAAGCATGATGTACATTCAAGACAAGCATGCTGTACATTCAAGACACGCATGCTGTACATTCAAGACAAGCATGATGTACATTTAAGACAAGCATGCTGTACATTCAAGACACGCATGCTGTACATTCAAGACAAGCATGATGTACATTCAAGACACGCATGCTGTACATTCAAGACAAGCATGATGTGCATTCAAGACAAGCATGGTGTACATTCAAGACAAGCATGCTGTACATACAAGACAAACATGGACTTCGCAAACAGTGACTGATTATTGCCCCTTTTCCTCGACACGGCGAGACAGACAACATGAAATTTAAATCCTTATATATGCTTCATATGTAAGTCTTGTGATTTTCTCCCGCTTGAATATAAAGTCTTGCTGAAATAGCTCTTCGTGTCTCTCTAGTGACTTCCCCATTACGCATCAAGGTACAACCATGAATGCTATCATATATCTGCATCTAGCCTCGTTTTCACCGCATGGATTCAGCGAAGGTCTTGCTGTTTGCGACGCGAGAGTTACTGATCCCCCGCTAGGTGCCGCTAAATACACGTTAACCGGAACCGTAAAGCCTTTATCCGGGCACTGATCTAAGTCATGTGACAACCATGAGACAATATCTCACGATACTTCAAATACACCGAAACTGTACTAGTTGTTGTCTGGGATGCTACGCCCTTCAGGAACATGTAAAGCCAGTGCTAGTGGGCGTTCTTCCTAAAGTGGCTGCATTAGGGTTCATATCTTTAAGGCCGTCCTGCCAAGTCGTGTGAAATAAAGCCCACTTAACATTGTAACTCTAATCACGCAATATCCTCTGCTGTAGCTAACTCAACGCAGTTTAGTTGTAACCCGAGGCAATGGAGAGACGCTGGAAAAACTAAGGTTGTTTCGTATCGGTGTACATGGTTGGGTTTGATATTTACTAGAATTCAACTCTGTAAAGCCCGGGGAATTCGTAATGAGGCGGTAAAAGGTATGGGTTGTCGACCGTGGACAGTACACGAGCCGGCGGCCAAATCTCCTGCACCCATCTGTATGCATTACCGGGAACCGGAAGGAAGGAAATAACCTCAAACCAGCTCAATTAGCTCAAATAGGCGGGTCGTTAAAATGGCTGCAGACAACTGCAGTTTCACTATCGCAAGGAGGATGTCGAGGGGGCTTTAATACAGGGAACCAGCTACAAAGCGGGATGGATAACCGCGAGTACTCCCAATAAGGGATATCGTTTTTTTAAAGAATTGATAAACGTCTATATAGCACAATCTGGTCGCAGTCCCAAAACGCCGCCCCATGTAAAATACAACCTATAGAGGGTCCACTATTATAAATGCTAAATTAGGCTTCGACGGATGAATTTCGATTTACGAGCAGTAATGAGTGATCTAGCGATGTGGCTTCACAATAGTTTACAAGGTAGTCGACATTACTTCCAATTTGTATCGTATATTAGAATAGTGATATCGCCAATAGTTTCTCGTGCAATTACTCGATTATCTGAAAATACCTCACTGTCAACAATACACAGCACAACTGAAAAAGATGTAATGTCATTCCAATATTGTTTACGCTCGAAACTTATGTTTCACTATCTCCTCTGTCGATGGGAGAAGGAGAGAAACGTCCATAGATGAGTCTGGTTCAGAGTAAACATACACGGCTCGCTGGGCAAGCGGACAAACCCGGCCAGATAGAGTACTGTAGGTTCGCCGCCGCTGGGAGGTTGGCCAACAGACAGGAACAGAGAGATAAAAGCGAGATAAAAGCCACTATTTGACATGTGGACGCCACCCGAAGTGGGGCAAAAAATCCAGGTCGTCGTCATGAGAGAGATCATTCAGAGAAGCAGAGGCTTGGACAAAACGAACCTCAGACAATTAGGACCGGCTAACTATAAATGTTGGCATTTGGGGAAATCATGTCGGCTGGTGGGGAGCTGCGTCGCCGTTAGCCTGTGTACCCAACACCACCACCATCACCACTCAGTCTGACGCCACGAATACGGGGCAAAAATATATTACGAGACAATACTTCAACAGCGATTCGCGATGGGTCATAAATATTAAGGAAAAATCAGCTTTATGCGTCATTTTGGTGACGGTCACGTGAATAGCGCGGCGAAGACAGCTTGGCTCAGTCCATAAACGTCACCACCGCTCGGTCGGGTCTTCCTATTTGCCGCAATGAGAGCTAATTCCGTTTTATAGACCCTCATCGACCGTGTTATGTGGCCACAGTCAACCAAACAGATAGCGATGATGTTCTTACTGTAACGCCAAATGACATGTTGTCGAAACAATTTCGCGACCGTCCGTCCATACCCGGTTGGCTGCTACTACGTGTTTGGTAACGTTCTCTAGTAGGGGACCACTGCCTTGGGCCGTTTATGGTAAATGGTGATAAAGAAAGGACTCGATACAGCTTGGTTATAAATACCATTAATTAGGGCTATAAAAAAACGGCATCTCCTGATAAGTCTGTTATTGTCATAGACAGTAATTATGAGTGATTTGGATGGGAATCACATTTTTACCCTATATGAGTAATGCGGTGTGGAGTTTCTTATGGCGCTGGTGGTGGTGACAGAGAATTACAGAGGAATGCTGCCATGGCAAGAAGGAACAGTGTTCTGGTGCTGAGGAGCGGGAGGACATTGACAGCATGGCAGTGTCATGTACGGCTTCAGCAGTCACCGGGTGTCTCTGTTATGACACGACCATAATGTGACCGTCATATGTACATCGTCACATATTACCGTGCTGCATAAGATTATGACTATGACCATGACTATCTATTATCACACCTCTTTCCACCATCACCATCTACCATCCGCCATCAAACCTCTTTCTACCATCACCATCACCATCTACCATCCGCCACCACACTCTTTCTACCATCACCATCACCATCACCGTCCACCATCGCACCGCTTTCCACCATCACCATCTACCATCCGCCATCAAATCTCTTTCGACCATCACCATCACCAGCCGCCATCACACCTATTTCCGCCATCACCATCACCATCACCATCACTTCTTTTCATCATTGCCATCACCATCACCATCCGTCATCAAACCTCTTTCGACCATCACCATCTACCATCCGCCATCACACCTCTTTTCATCATCACCATCTACCATCCGCCATCACACCTCTTTCCACCATCACCATCTACCATCACCATCCGCCATTACACCTCTTTCCGCCATCACCATCTACCATCACCATCCGCCATCACACCTCTTTCCTCCATCACCATCACCATCCGCGATCACACCTCTTTTCACCATCACCATCGCCATCAACACCCGCCATCACACCTCTTTCCTCCATCACCATCTACCATCACCATCCGCCATCACACCTCTTTCCTCCATCACCATCACCATCCGCGATCACACCTCTTTTCATCATCACCATCGCCATCACCATCACCACCCGCCATCACCACCTCTTTTCACCATCACCATCGCCATCAACACCCGCCATCACACCTCTTTTCATCATCGCCATCACCATCACACCCGCCATCAAACCTTTTTCGACCATCACCTTCACCATCCGCCATCACCTTCTTGCCTTCCCCAGTCGTCTTTGTCCCTTGAAGAAAAAAAGTTATCCTCGCCGCCACATTCCAAGGTCATTCAAGGGCGTTCAACAGCTGATGCGAACACATTCATCCCGTTTTCCTTTTCCCTACTCATATTGAGGCTTTAACTTAACCACCTCCGTACTACCTATCCAACCACTACCCCCCTACCCCCACTCAGATCCCCTTCAGCCTCCAACCCACCCCGACAGCCACCAGCCCCCAACCCGCCCCGACCGCCACCAGCCTCCAACCCACCCCGACCGCCAACAGCATTTTCGCGCACGGCTTCCCTCGTCTCTGATTCCTCTCCCGACACAGCGCCTCTGGCGGGCGCTATATCGTTGAGACTGACACATAACACCCTGAGGTACTACAGCCTTAATCGGATCGCTGCCTGTCGCTCTAATTAACCCGCCATTCAGCTCGGGTCAGCTTGTCGTCGGCGAGGATCTCTGCTCAGAAAGCTCAGTCCCGGCTGCCCCCATGTGTGTATATTGGGCGCCCGTCGTAGGTATAGTAGTTGCTTTATCGCTTCTTCTGCGAAGCTGGCCCTTATGGTACTTCGTATGTATCTATTTTTATATATATTTGTAATAACAGCTTGCAATGAGATTGATCTAGATCGGGAGCTTAACTGTAACAGAGGCAGCAAGTGGCGAAAATAGAAAGTACCCAGCTGTCCTACAGCAATATGAAACGCCTGAGCCATGTGGGTCAATATGTATGTGGCTCAGACCAACAGTATTGGTCAATATGTGTGTGGCTCAGACCAACAGTATTGGTCAATATGTGTGTGGCTCAGACCAACAGTATTGGTCAATATGTGTGTGGCTCAGACCAACAGTATTGGTCAATATGTGACTGTGTGGCTCAGACCAACATTATTGGTCAATATGTGACTGTGTGGCTCAGACCAACAGTGTTGGTCAATATGTGACTGTGTGGCTCAGACCAACAGTATTGGTCAATATGTGTGTGCCTCAGACCAACAGTATTGGTCAATATGTGTGTGGCTCAGACCAACAGTATTGGTCAATATGTGTGTGGCTCAGACCAACAGTATTGGTCAATATGTATGTGGCTCAGACCAATAGTATTGGTCAATATGTGTGTGGCTCAGACCAACAGTATTGGTCAATATGTGTGTGGCTCAGACCAACAGTATTGGTCTATATGTGACTGTGTGGCTCAGACCAACAGTATTGGTCAATATGTGACTGTGTGGCTCAGACCAACAGTATTGGTCAATATGTGTGTGGCTCAGACCAACCGTATTGGTCAATATGTGTGTGGCTCAGACCAACAGTATTGGTCAATATGTGACTGTGTGGCTCAAACCAACAGTATTGGTCAATATGTGACTGTGTGGCTCAGACCAACAGTATTGGTCAATATGTGTGTGGATCAGACCAACAGTATTGGTCAATATGTGTGTGGCTCAGACCAACCGTATTGGTCAATATGTGTGTGGCTCAGACCAACAGTATTGGTCAATATGTGACTGTGTGGCTCAGACCAACAGTATTGGTCAATATGTGTGTGGCTCAGACCAACAGTATTGGTCAATATGTGACTGTGTGGCTCAGACCAACAGTATTGGTCAATATGTGTGTGGCTCAGACCAACAGTATTGGTCAATATGTGTGGCTCAGACCAACAGTATTGGTCAATATGTGTGTGGCTCAGACCAACAGTATTGGTCAATATGTGGGTGGCTCAGACCAACCGTATTGGTCAATATGTGTGTGGCTCAGACCAACAGTATTGGTCAATATGTGACTGTGTGGGTCAGACCAACAGTATTGGTCAATATGTGACTGTGTGGCTCAGACCAACAGTATTGGTCAATATGTGACTGTGTGGCTCAGACCAACAGTATTGGTCAATATGTGACTGTGTGGCTCAGACCAACAGTATTGGTCAATATGTGACTGTGTGGCTCAGACCAACAGTATTGGTCAATATGTGACTGTGTGGCTCAGACCAACAGTATTGGTCAATATGTGACTGTGTGGCTCAGACCAACAGTATTGGTCAATATGTGACTATGTGGCTCAGACCAACAGTATTGGTCAATATGTGACTGTGTGGCTCAGACCAACAGTATTGGTCAATATGTGACTGTGCGGCTCAGACCAACAGTATTGGTCAATATGTGACTGTGTGGCTCAGACCAACAGTATTGGTCAATATGTGACTGTGTGGCTCAGACCAACAGTATTGGTCAATATGTGACTGTGTGGCTCAGACCAACAGTATTGGTCAATATGTGACTATGTGGCTCAGACCAACAGTATTGGTCAATATGTGACTGTGTGGCTCAGACCAACAGTATTGGTCAATATGTGACTGTGTGGCTCAGACCAACAGTATTGGTCAATATGTATGTGGCTCACACCAACAGTATTGGTCAATATGTGTGTGACTCAGACCAACACTATTGGTCAATATGTGACTGTGTGGCTCAGACCAACAGTATTGGTCAATATTGTATGGCTCAGACTAACAGTATTGGTCAATATGTGTGTGGCTCAGACCAATAGTATTGGTCAATATAAATGTGTGAGGCAATAGAGTTGTGTGGGTAAAAATATCGGTATATGTCAATACAGATGTGAATACATCTATATATAAATGAGGCCATAGAATATGTCTGTGTGGGTCAATACAACTCATTAGGTCAATACAACTCGGTCGGTCAATATAGATGTATGTTTCAATGGTTGGCGAGCGCTCCAACCCACTGAGCTATCGCGCCCCTGTATGTTTCAATATATGTGTGTGAGTCCATACATGGGTGTAAACCACTGTAGCTTTACAGCAGTGCATAATACAGCTGTGTTGATCCATATAACTCTGGGTCAAGGTCAATGCAGCTGTGTTGATCCATACAACTCTGGGTCAAAGTCAATGCAGCTGCGTTGATCAACACAACTCTGGGTCAAGGTCAATGCAACTGCGTTGATCCATACAACTCTGGGTCAAGGTCAATGCAGCTGCGTTGATCCATACAACTCTGGGTCAAGGTCATGCAGCTGCGTTGATCTACACAACTCTGGTTCAAGGTCAATGCAGCTGCGTCGATTCATACGACTCTGGGTCAAGGTCATGCAGCTGCGTTGATCTACACAACACTGGTTCAAGGTCAATGCAGCTGCGTCGATCCATACAACTCTGGGTCAGGGCCAATGCAGCGGGGTTGATCCATACAACTCTCTCTCAAGGTCAATGCAGCTGCGTGGATCCATACAACTCTAGGTCAAGGTCAATGCAGCTGCGTTTATCCATACAACTCTGGGTCAAGGTCAATGCAGCTGAGTGGATTCATACGACTCTGGGTCTAATCATATCGTGGCATTAATGATGTCATTAGCAAAGTTTAATTTAATTAGATGCCGTCGGTAAGTTCAAGACCGAAGACAGTTAAAACGACCAGGTAACATGAAGGACCAGTGGCACTGCGTCCATCCTACTGGTCCATAATGAAACGACCAGGTAACATGAAGGACCAGTGGCACTGCGTCCTCTGCCTTCCACGCCTTCTGCGCCCCCCCCCCCCCCCCCCACCCACTCTCCTCCTGTGGGGATTATATATACAAAAGTGTCATTGTATTGGTTTCCTGGGGATTAACCCCGCAGATAAAGGCGCCACCGGCGGCGACAAGGTGCAAATGTTCCCCAGGCGTAGGTCGAGGCCCGCCGCGGTCAGAGAGAGAGAGAGAGAGAGAGAGATGATAGGGCTGTGGGGTCGGGTGTGGAGATATGAGGCCTGCCCTGTCGGTAGCCAACCAGCCAGCCGCAGGTTGTGACGTCCATAGGTATTCCTCCCGGACAGATAAATCCTAGAGGCCATTACGGGTCGTCGCCTCAATGTTGGGGTTCAGCGGGGCGGGAAATCCCAGCGTCTCTGCTGTATGAATGAAAATGAAAGTCTAACCGCAGGGAAATCGTCAAATTCTGACCCTGCCCCCTCCCCCAACGAGGCGCCCATGATATCACCATGCCGTAATGTTCGACAAGGTATCTCCAAGGGGCCTGGCGATACAGTGCGGTGCTGTGGGAGGTCGCACGCCGGTGACCGGATGCAGGGGCGTGGACGAGGAGTCTTAGGACAACCAAAGCTCAATTCATTTTATTACGCATTGCCATTGGTGACACTTTGTGGGTGACGGGGGGTACCGATAATACAGTGGACTACAATGGATATAAAACAGCTTGGCGTGTGTATCTTGGATTAATGTTAAACACACCGCTAATGACCTTGACAGCCAGACTTTAAGGTCAAGGCTCTGACATTGATATCCATCACGTGACCCGCAGTACCTGTAGCGGTATGATGTGATCAACAGGCCATGTGGTGCAGACCTCCTGACACGCCCCGATAATGGTTGTTTCATAGACGGCTCATTGTCAGTGATATAACTGTTGTCTGAGGCCTGCTCCAGGGTAGGTGTGCTAAACACCGGACTAGTAACCATCGAAGCATTTGTGTGTGTAATGATGTATAAAGTCACCAGGCGTTAGCGATTAATTAGTCTTAGTCTGTATCTCCCAACTTGCAATACCTCTGTGCATGCGTATGTATTTTTTATAACAACAGATTTATTTGTTTGGTTAAATAAATGAAATCAGCTCTGTAACCACCTGAGCCAGGTTAGACCTTACCAGACAGTAGCATTCCAGGTTATAGCATCCCAGGCTATAACATCCTAGGCTATAACATCCCAGGCTATAACATCCCAGGCTATAGCATCCCAGGCTATAACATCCTAGGCTATAACATCCCAGGCTATAACATCCTAGGCTATAACATCCCAGGCTACAAGATGCCAAGCTAAAACATCCTAGGCTATAACATCCCAGGCTATAACATCCTAGGCTATAACATCCCAGGCTATAACATCCCAGGCTATAACATCCTAGGCTATAACATCCCAGGCTACAAGATGCCAAGCTAAAACATCATAGGCTATAACATCCCTTGTTGAAACCCGCAGTCTATAACATCCCAGGCTATAATATCCCTGGTTGAATCCCCCAGTCTATAACATTCCAGGGTATAACATCACAGACTATAGTATCCCAGGCTATAGAATCCCAGGCTACAACGTCATAGACTATAACACCACAGGCTATAGCATCTCAGGGTATAACATCCCATCCTATGACGCCACCATCACAAGTGATACGCAAGGATGTCTGAGAGATCTAATTTCAATTATCAAAGTTCATCGGACACGAATGTCCTTTAGCTGGTTTTGGGGCGACTGGTATGCTGATGTCGTCAGCGTCCTGATCACTGGGTCAGTTGTGCCATGACAGCCGGGGTAGACACACTGACTGCACGTAGGCCAGACGTCTATAAAGGCTGATCTCGACGCACGACGCGGCATGACCCGATGTCATGTTAGACCCGATGTCATGTTAGAGCCGCTTGTGCAGCTATCAGACACGGCGATGTCGTATTTGAGCCTTTGACACTGCAGCATGATGGCCTTATCGCGTATACATTGTATGGATGGATGGATGGATGGACGTATGGATGGATGGATGCATGGATGGACGTGTGAGTATGGATGGATGGAGGGACGTATGGATGGATGGATGCATGGATGGACGTGTGAGTATGGATGGATGTATGGATGGACGTATGGATGGAAGGATAATGTATGGATGGACGTGTGAGTGTATGGATAAATGGATAATAATATGGATGGATGTATGAGTGTATGGATAAATGGATAATGTATGGATGTATGTATGAGTGTATGGATGGATGGATAATGTATGGATGGACGTATGGGTGGATGGATAATGTATGGATGGACGTATGGATGGATGTATGGATGGATGGATGGATGGATGGACGTATGGATGGATAATGTATGGATGGACGTATGGATTGATGGATAATGTATGGATGGACGTATGAGTGTATGGATAAATGGATAATAATATGGATGGATGTATGAGTGTATGGATAATGTATGGATGTATGTATGAGTGTATGGATGGATGGATAATGTATGGATGGACGTATGGGTGGATGGATAATGTATGGATGGACGTATGGGTGGATGTATGGATGGATGGATGGACGTATGGATGGATGGATGGATGGATAGACGTATGGATGGATAATGTATGGATGGACGTATGGATTGATGGACGTATGAGTGGATGGATAATGTATAAATGGATGTATGAGTGTATGGATGGTCGTATGCTTGTGACGAGTCTTTTGTAACCCCCCCCCCCCCCCCCTCAGTCTTCACTATTTGATCGAGAAACCCCCAACAATCGGTTTGACCTCTACCCCGACCTCTACACTTGTCCTGTATACACTTCTTGTGGGGGTCCCGGCCCGCCGACCCGCAACCACACCCAGCCTTGACACAGACACACGTATAGCACTGGCACGTGTAGAAAATAGGCTTCATGGGGCCTGGACTCAGGGGCGAGACAAAGGGGGCATGGTGGTGGTGGTGGTGGTGCTGGTGGTGGTGCCGGTGGGTGAGTTAGTGAACTGAAGGTATCGACAGCCGATCGAATAAACTAATAGTTATCATGGTCATTACCCCCAGTTGGCCCCAGTTTACAATTTATAATACTGGCATTTAACCATGGATCACACAAATAACTGGTCCATATTGATATATTGACAACCGGAATGGTTGCGCGAAAATGGATTTAGCTACTCAACTACTATGTTAACCAGGGGACATGTTTAAACGTAGCTGCTGCTTCTGCTGATGTAGACGGAAAATTGCCTATGCACGTAGAAAATCTCGTTACATACAGTCTATCGGAGCTGCCCATGTGACCTGAGGATAAACCCGAGATAGCTTTATCAATACCAGTGTGCCTGGAGTATCTTTCATAAGATAGCTTTATCAATACCAGTGTGCCTGGAGTATCTTTCAGAAGCAATCACAGCAATATCCATCAGCCTTTCAGTCTCATAAAGTAAAAAAAAAAAAAACATCATTACAGTTTTACGACAATTAATTGTCATTTTTGCACGTTGAAAATTCCCAATCGTTGGCGTTGATGACTTTTCGATTAGGTATTTTATACACCCTATTGTTATATATATCTCTGTAATCGCCTCAATACATTCGCAATCTCGCTCAGGACAAAAACGCTGCACATTGCTAGAATCCCGGAGACCCAGCCTAAGCCTAATAACACGCAGGATCAGTCGCATGAAGGAAGGTTCGCTCTCAGTTCAAAATGGCACACGGAGTATTTTGCTACAAGACATATTCTCGTAGGCTCGTTATTTTTATGTTTTTTCATTCTTGAAAATTATTATTTGTTCGAGACGTCTGACAATAGACCGATCCGATCTGTCGATCATTCACTGACGTCACTGTTGCTTTTATCCAATCATGTGGCGCAAAAAGGTCTTTCACGTGCCGAGGAAGTCGGACAAACAGGTCGGATAAGCAAAGCAGCCTGTCATATTGTTGTCGGTTTCAGATATGAGTACTTTTCACTGATACCTACCATCGGCCATGATTGTCAATTATGAACTCGCGACTAAAGAAAAAGGACTCAAGTGTAGGCTGCGACACATCACTATTGTACTGTATGGCGCATAGTACTTATTATAATACGTGGTTAAGGTCATTGCGAAGCGAGGAACATTGAACAAGACTGTACTGGAGTGGCTTCATACTACCCTCCGAAAGCGCTCTCACTGTTACGCTATTTGAATTTGAGGAATTTGGAATGTGTTCATTACAATGGAAGGGTGGATCCCCCCCCCACCCACTCGTCAACTAATTGGTGGACCCCGTTGTCTGGTAGCAATTTTGTTTAGAGCCCCCCCACCCAAACCCGGTCGCAAGTTTCAGTGGATCCCCCCCTCTTTTCAAATTCCTGGAGCCACCACTGCAATGTTGATACTCAATATACATTGCATTTAGTTACGGCGTGAGTTCTCCGGGTAAAGATTAAAAGCTTTATTAATGGCGGATTTTAAAAGTCTCCCTAACAGTAACATTAAATACCCGACAGATAAGGGGCAAAAACCAACAACATATCTCATTAACTGAGAAGTCGGCATTGTTCTATATATTTATTAGTGGGATTATTATTTATCTCAGGTTTTCATTATACGGCTGATGAAAACAACAGGGGATGTTTTAGTCATTCTGTGACCATGATGGCATTGTCAGTGATATTGCCAGTAAGTGTCTACCATTCGTCCACTTTACTTTGTGAACTATGTTAACTATGTTTTCTCAAGAAAGAAGTGAATATTATTGCATTATATAAAGGGCACAGGGTGTAACTTGATTTTTCGGATTGTCTGGGTCTTGGATAGCAAAGGCCATTGAATCGGTCTGGAGGCAAGGACGCTAGGCATTGTTGTGTCACCCCCTCTAGACACCGGGAGGTCGCATTGCACTCTGTGTGTACAGGATAGAGATCTCATATCTGTCATGGAATGCAGGCTTACCTGTGCTCCCCTCCGGGGATGGGATGGGGTGGGGTGGGGGTGGGGGTGGGGGGGGGGATAGCTCCGCTCTGTCGCTCTAGCCTTGAACCTTTCTATCGACTTGATATCATCGACCCTAGAGATTATCCCTTCCACATCAGCCTCGGTCATATCATGTGGGGAGAGGAGGGAAGCAAACAAAGGGGACAAAGGGGACGCCTTCTCCGATAAGGGGCAAGGAAATTAAGAAGTATTGATAAAACTCTCCTCCCCCACTCTGGCTATTCTAGTCACACTGCCTCTTTTCTAGTCACCCTCGTCCCCTCTAAAATGATCCCCCCACCCCCTTCAGGTCAGTCCAGTCACCCCCCCCCCCCCTGCTCACTCCAGTGGTGGGATATTACAGTGGACAATCCGCCATAGTCAGCAACAGATACTTCCGGTCGGGGGTGGGGAGAATCGGGAACAACAGCCACGGCGACACTGCCAGCCAGCCAGCCGGATGAACAAAAAGGGCGTGATAAACACCGCCGCCGGCAACCTCTGAGAATGTGAGATGTGCCAAACCAGGAAATACTGCGGATTAACTGGAAAACGACGGTAATAACGGAGATTGAGAGCGTCTTCTCACGGCGGCTGCCTGGCCAACTCTACCGGGGCCTCAATGACTAGCGGAGGCGTTACTGTTTCAAATAACAGAGATCTAACGTTTGTCGTTCGGCCCACGGCGGATTTTTCTGTCTCCTAATTCTCTTGTGGAGTAGCTGACCGGGGGACAAAGGGGCTGCCTTGGTCCTGCTTTTGTAGCTGTGATTTAGATCTTTTCGAAAATCAACGGTACTAGTGGGATTGTACAGTCTACAGTGAGCCTTCAGATGGATGGTTGGTTGGTTATTCAGGACGCTTCAACCCCTTCTGCTCATATCGCGTCAATGGGAGAAGGAAGGGAGAATGGAGCCAAGTCCCCGGGGGAAACTCCCTACTCTTTACGAAGAAAGACATGGGATCTTTATCCTGCGACCACACAGACATGGCCACAGCAGGGCTCGAACGACCGATCAGGGCCGGCGCGACAGCTCAGTGGATTAGAGCGCTCGCATTGGGTGCTCTGGTCACATGAGGGCCTAACGGCACGTGGATTGATGGTTCGAGCTCCACTCTCCCTTACTTCTCCCATTGACGCGATATGACCAAAAGTGGTTAAAGCGTCCTGAAAAACCAACCAACCAATCGAACCACCGATCCACGTGCCGTTAGGCTCTCAGGCGACCAGAGCACTCAATGCGAGCACTCCAGCCCACTGAGCTGTCGGGCCGGTCCTTCAGATAGAAGTGGTGAATGACACCGGGACAGGCTCGGAGTCTATCGTGCTTAAGCGACGTTCTCGGGGGGCGTGTAGCATCAGTATATAGGTACATTTAGAAATGTACATGTGCCGTTAATATATATATATATCATTCCTTCCTAGTTACCCCAATTTGATGACAACAATTTTGCTGGTAATCACCAGCAGGTGGTTGATTGGTTTTCCCCGCAGTTGTCTCGTCATGTAATCCAAATCCATATCTAGATAAAAAGCGCAGCATTCATACAGTCTGATCCATCATTCGCCAGCGCTAGACGGAGAAACAGGTACCCTGGATTTGAGTGACGTCACAGGCCCACATCTTGACGTCTTCAAGAGGCCAGACAGTGGCGCCCCTGGTAGCGAAAAAAGGCGAATCTATATGGGTTGCCCATGAAGGTCCCGGCGCGAGTCACGTATAAGCCAGTTTGACATGGTCGGGGAGTTGTTTTAAGTGACGCGTCACAGAGGCCAAAGCAAAGCCAGTCAGCTGCAGACTTCCCACCCGTCTCCTCAATTATCGTCCTTCAGGTCGCCCTTCTGGGTGCTTTTTTTGGATGGCACCATGTTATTGTTGGACATCTGTTTTGTACATTTCTTGTAATTATTATTAATAACAAAGGACAATTACTGTGACACAGTTACGGTGCTAATGTTCATGTCGAAAGAACTGAGCCCCTAGTTTGATGACGTAGTGCACATGAACGTCGTTCCCCGAAGGTGCATGTATCAATTATGGGATATTGTAATAATTACTGAAACGTAGTGTCCCTTTATTCAGTTATCAAATAAAGACATTCATATAAATCCCACGCAAACAAGTTGATTTTCTTTTTGGCGTTGCCTAAGTGCTAAGTGAGCAGCTTCTTTGATATAACTATAAATCAGACAAACTAAGGGTTTGAGTAAAGGTATAACATGATAGAGAAGATACGTTAGCGCTTGTTATCGTCTCTGTCAACCGCAATCTATTGAGAATGTTACTGCCTGCTGCCCGCGTGCTGCCACCTGGCGGCTGGCGAGTTAGACGACTGGGCCATCTATTGAAATACATGCCATCTATTATAAGACTGAGCCATCTATTGTATAACTGAGCCATCTATTGTAAGACTGAGTCATCTATTGTAAGACTGAGTCATCTATTGTAAGACTGAGTCATCTATTGTAAGACTGAGCCATCTATTGTAAGACTGAGCCATCTATTGTAAGACTGAGCCATCTATTGTAAGACTGAGTCATCTATTGTAAGACTGAGTCATCTATTGTAAGACTGAGCCATCTATTGTAAGACTGAGCTATCTATGGCAAAATTGAGCCGTCTAGTGTAAGACTGCGCCATCTATGGCAAGACTGAGCCATCTTTTGTAAGACTGAGTCATCTAGTGTAAGACTGAGCCATCTATTGTGAGACTGAGCTATCTATGGCAAGACTGAGCCATATATTATAAGACTGAGCCATCTATTGTAAAACTGAGCCATCTATTGTAAGACGTGCCATCTATTGTAAGACTGAGCCATCTAGTGTAAGACTGAGCCATCTATTGTAAGACTGGGTCATCTATTGTAAGACTACGCCGTCTTAAAAGACTTGCCATGTATTATAAGACTGAGCCATCTATTGTACTTTATGACTGTGCTTAAGATTGTACGACTGTGCCATACATTGCAAGACTGCCATATATTGAAAGACTGTGCCATCTATTGTAAGACTGAGCCATCTATTGTAAGACTGAGCCATATATGGCAAGACTGAGCCATCGATTGTAAGACTGAGCCATCTATTGTGAGACTGAGCCATCTAGTGTAAGACTGAACCATCTAGTGTAAGACTGAGTCATCTAGTGTAAGACTAAGCCATCTAGTGTAAGACTGATCTATCCATTGTAAGACTGAGCCATCTATTGTGAGACTGAGCCATATATGGCAAGACTGAGCCATCGATTGTAAGACTGAGCCATCTATTGTGAGACTGGGCCATCTAGTGTAAGACTGAACCATCTAGTGTAAGACTGAGCCATCTAGTGTAAGACTGAACCATCTAGTGTAAGACTGAACCATCTAGTGTAAGACTGAGCCATCTAGTGTAAGACTGAGCCGTCTATTGCAAGACTGTCATACATTGCAAGACTGCCATATATTGAAAGACTGAGCCATCTGTTGAAAGACTGTGCTTTATATTGAAAGACTACGCCATCTATTGCAAGACTGTGCCATCTATTATAAGACTGACGTCTACTGACAGATGGCGCCATCTATTGTAAGACTGCGTCATCTATTGAAAGACAGCGCCGTCTACAGGCGGCACAAGCGCCAAAGCCAGACTGTCCGTTTCTGAGGGAGAGAAGACGATGGAACCGCGGGATGCACAAAGCTTCTTTTCCGCTGATCGAGCGAAGATGGCGAAGATGACATTGGGGATCAGGTTGCATAATAGCGTGTCTTTAGGCGAAGACAGGAAGGGCTGGGGTAGAACGGGGGACGGGAGGGAGTGGCGGTCAAGACGGTGGTGGGCTGGGGGAGGGTGTGTGGGGGTGGGGGGGCTGGTCTGCCCACGCTGTCTGTTGATGACACGTGGCACTGCTCCCTATATGACAAGGCTTTTCGTATGGCGATGCTCCATCACTGTGCTATCACTTCCTCTAGACCCACCCTCTCCCGCCATCCCTTCTTCCCTATGGCCCTGCCGCTACCCGCCCCCACCCCCAATGCCACTCCCGCCGCCCACCTTCCTGACTCCATGCAGCGACTGGGTACCAGCTATTTCTATGCGCCGAGGATATAATTCCTTCACTGACCTTGGACAAGTGAGAAATAACTAGCCGGCAAAGACTTCTTGTGGTGCTTCCCATTTGGCGTTGAGTTACTGCCGACCACGTGCTTAGAGGTCAACTTCCCAACGGCTCCCTCTTGGCGCCCCGATGCAATCTGGCTTCTTAAACCCCGTGGGTCCTCTCTGCCACATCCTGGCTGTTAACCCGATGTCTTGCATTCCCTATTATATTTCATGGCGCCAAGGAGTGAAATGCCACCGTTAAAACATAATTTGTGACATTTTATTGGCATTTTATTGGCAGCCCCAATACTATCACAAATTGTAGCGAGAGGCAACTTTGATAAGAAAACCCACAGTGAAAGATATAACTTCAGTGGCCCAGTGGCTTGGTTCGTTGGAACGCATGATTTCATCACAGGATCCAGCCATTCAGTTGGCCCACTAACCGACTGCGAACGGCACGATCGCGGGACAATAGAGATATACGACCCTTGTAAGGGAAACTGTCAGTTTTACAGGCTGCTGGCGAGTCATCCCATAACAACCTTGACCCAGGCTTTCCATAAAGTTGCCCATTGGCGGCCACTTAAGCGACAGCTAAATATATTATATATGTGATTTATCTCATATATAATAATATATATTATATATATAAATATATATTATATATATAAATATATATTATATATATAAATATATATTAATATATATAAATCTATATCATATATATAAATATATATTTTATACATAACTATATATTTTATATATAACTATATATTTTATACATAACTATATATTTTATATATAAATATATATTTTATTTGTAATATATATTTTATATAAATATATATGTTATATGTAATATATATTTTATTTGTAATATGTATAAAATATGAAATATATATTAGACAGATATATATTTACATATATTTATATATATCGTTCTGTATTTAATTTTTAATTTCAAGAAAATATTACAATTATAAATGTGCCAATAAACGACGTTTTTATATTTGCTGCAGGCGCGCATTCTTTGGGGCAGTCTTGACCCCAGTCTCTACCAAAATGGCGGATGAGGATGACGACTATGACATGCCTGACAACCACATCGGACGTCTCTGGTTCGCCGTGGAATACGAACGCGAGTCGGAGAAGCTGCTCGTGACCTTGATCAAGGCCAAGAACCTGCCCAGTCGGGTGATGGGCACCTCCAATAGCTGCGACCCCGTTTGTCAGGTAAGCTGGCTGCTCATGTTCCAGTAAACTTGAGGTTATCTTTGTCAATATTTTTGTCAGAATTAGTGATGATAGAAGAAAGAATAAACAACATTGTGCTACGTAGATTTACTCTTACTAGATGTGAAGTGTATGATATTAATATATAATGCAATCATTTATCTAATATCTATATGATATATCTCAGTGACAGCGCTGCTAAGGTAACGCGCTTGGTTATCATTTGGCTGAATTATTGAATGTCACCTTCTGTCAGTTACCGTGTGATACCTATCAGAAAACTCCTCCTTTCACTGCCACTACAATGGATGGCTTATCGGATAGGGTGTTCCGGGGATCAAGTCCCCAACTCTCGTCGGATATATTTTCTTCTTTATGCAGTAAGAATTAGGCGTTGTAATCCCTATGTTTTCAGGAGTGTCCTTGGTTGAGAAGTACACGTATCTGCCGCTGTAATAATCTGTATATTGGACATCATGAGAAAAAACACTTCATTTTTTACCGTATCGACACTTCTACTTCAATCACACACAACATCACCATGACGACATAAGGTACCATGTGCAGTAAACTAAAGATTACCAATTTATGGTCGCTTTTAATTAACAGGTTACTTTTATCGCGCTTACTTTGTGACATTCATTCAGTTTTTGTCATCGGTACGGTGTCGAGGGTTTCTCGGGACCCCGTTGGCTGGCCTGTCTTCCCATTTTGAGCGCAATGCTAGTTGTCTGGCTATAGACCCCCCCCCCCCCACTCCGAGCAGTAATATCTGCTTAGCCTGGATAAGCTTCCGCAATGCCAATGCATGAGACCTGGACATGATGAAAGGCCACGAGAACATGTCCCGCATACCCAATGACAGACAACCCTGGCCTCTGCCCTTGATAAGAAGCATGTTCCGCCATGGCGAGCCTCTCAAGGCACCAGGTATAAGGCCCAGGAAGACAACCCTCTGTGTTAGGGGCCAAATCTATTGGATGGTGCGCCTCTTGTCCCCTCGAATCTTCACCAAAGGGCAACCCTGACGCGGGTATGTATTCACCATCCGCCAAGACGTAAATCCGATCAAATCGCGCTAGAGGGTCGTTGGGTAATGCCGGTCAGCGGGGAATAGCGCTGCGGCTAATTGTACCATCCGTTAAGAGATAATTACAATCAGAAGGAAATCACTCTTTATGTGTATTGTCTTCCTGACACGTTATCACAGAACTTTCTATGTGTGGCCTAAGTGCGGTTGACCTCATCGCCCTCCGAATAGAACCCCAATCCCATCCTCCCCGGCCCCCGAGCGACCCACGTACTCCCATCCTCCCCGGCCCCGAGCGACCCACGTACTCCCATCGCAAAACAACGCCTCATTCGTAATCATTGAATTTATGTATCCCGCGCCATTGTTATCTCCCGTGGCGCGCTCGCCGCCTCCTGGCCGCCAGGCCATCGCTTATCCTGCGCGACCCCGACCCGCACACGTACTCCAACCGTCCAGGGACATTGTTCCCCAATCGTATACCCCCGCCCCCCCACCCCCACCCCGCCCCCCCTCCCCTGGTCAGCGGCTCTTGACCGGGAGTTTGGGACGGGGCCGCGGCGTTCGCTCATGACAAGGTCACGTCAGTAAGCAAGGTCATGGGATATTCTGGGAGCTCATGGCCTCTCACTGACCACATCACTCCCCCCCCCCCACCCGCCCCATGCCCACCAACCCACCCCTTGCCCTCGATGGAATTTGGAGTTTGACACTATTTCATAGTGCCTTGAGCCTAGAAAATGATGTCCCCCCGGTGGGTTGCTAGGCAACAATTTCCCCGGACATGATTGGGAGTGACTTGAGCCTTGGGACAGATCAAAGCCACGCATCGGGAGTGGATCAGGACGCTGATCAAAGCCACGTGTCGAGAGTGGATCAGGACGCTGATCAAAGCCACATGTCGGGAGTCGATTAGGACGCTGATCAAAGCCACGTGTCGGGAGTCGATCAGGACGCTGATCAAAGCCACGTGTCGGGAGTGGATCAGGACGCTGATCAAAGCCACGTGTCGGGAGTGGATCAGGACGCTGATCAAAGCCACGTGTCGGGAGTCGATCAGGACGCTGATCAAAGCCACGTGTCCGGAGTAGATCAGGACGCTGATCAAAGCCACGTGTCGGGAATCGATCAGGACGCTGATCAAAGCCACGTGTCGGGAGTGGATCAGGACGCTGATCAAAGCCACGTGTCGGGAGTAGATCAGGACGCTGATCAAAGCCACGTGTCGGGAGTCGATCAGGACGCTGATCAAAGCCACGTGTCGGGAGTCGATCAAGACGCTGATCAAAGCCACGTGTCGGGAGTCGATCAGGACGCTGATCAAAGCCACGTGTCGGGAGTGGATCAGGACGCTGATCAAAGCCACGTGTCGGGAGTCGATCAGGACGCTGATCAAAGCCACGTGTCGGGAGTCGATCAGGACGCTGATCAAAGCCACGTGTCGGGAGTCGATCAAGACGCTGATCAAAGCCACGTGTCGGGAGTCGATCAGGACGCTGATCAAAGCCACGTGTCGGGAGTGGATCAGGACGCTGATCAAAGCCACGTGTCCGGAGTAGATCAGGACGCTGATGAAAGCCACGTGTCGGGAGTAGATCAGGACGCTGATGAAAGCCACGTGTCGGTAGTGGATCAGGACGCTGATCAAAGCCACGTGTCGGGAGTGGATCATGACGCTGATCAAAGCCACGTGTCGGGAGTCGATCAGGACGCTGATCAAAGCCACGTGTCGGGAGTCGATCAGGACGCTGATCAAAGCCACGTGTCGGGAGTGGATCAGGACGCTGATCAAAGCCACGTGTCGGGAGTGGATCAGGACGCTGATCAAAGCCACGTGTCGGGAGTCGATCAGGACGCTGATCAAAGCCACGTGTCGGGAGTGGATCAGGACGCTGATCAAAGCCACGTGTCGGGAGTAGATCAGGACGCTGATCAAAGCCACGTGTCGGGAGTGGATCAGGACGCTGATCAAAGCCACGTGTCGGGAGTGGATCAGGACGCTGATCAAAGCCACGCGTCGGGAGTGGATCAGGACGCTGATCAAAGCCACGTGTCGGGAGTGGATCAGGACGCTGATCAAAGCCACGTGTCGGGAGTGGATCAGGACGCTGATCCAAGCTACGTGTCGGGAGTGGATCAGGACGCTGATCAAAGCCACGTGTCGGGAGTGGATCGGGACGCTGATCAAAGCCACGTGTCGGGAGTGGATCATGACGCTGATCAAAGCCACGTGTCGGGAGTGGATCAGGACGCTGATCAAAGCCACGTGTCGGGAGTCGATCAGGACGCTGATCAAAGCCACGTGTCGGGAGTAGATCAGGACGCTGATCAAAGCCACGTGTCGGGAGTCGATCAGGACGCTGATCAAAGCCACGTGTCGGGAGTCGATCAGGACGCTGATCAAAGCCACGTGTCGGGAGTCGATCAGGACGCTGATCAAACCACGTGTCGGAAGTAGATCAGGACGCTGATCAAAGCCACGTGTCGGGAGTGGATCAGGACGCTGATCAAAGCCACGTGTCGGGAGTGGATCAGGACGCTGATCAAAGCCACGTGTCGGGAGTGGATCAGGACGCTGATCCAAGCCACGTGTCGGGAGTCGATCAGGACGCTGATCAAAGCCACGTGTCGGGAGTCGATCAGGACGCTGATCAAAGCCACGTGTCGGGAGTCGATCAGGACGCTGATCAAAGCCACGTGTCGGGAGTCGATCAGGACGCTGATCAAAGCCACGTGTCGGGAGTCGATCAGGACGCTGATCAAAGCCACGTGTCGGGAGTGGATCAGGACGCTGATCAAAGCCACGTGTCGGGAGTGGATCAGGACGCTGATCAAAGCCACGTGTCGGGAGTGGATCAGGACGCTGATCAAAGCCACGTGTCGGGAGTGGATGCGGACGTCATTGTCGGGGAATTTTCACCTTCAGCATCTGAAGATGGCTCTTTTGTAACTTTTGAACTGGCCAACTAAGTTTGTTGTCGTTCACTGTGCGATGAAAAATTTACATGAAATAATTTTCTGTTCTCATTAGGATATACTTACTTCCCGATGAACGGCGCTACCTGCAGTCCAAATTTAAGAAGAAGACGCTGCAACCGAAATTTGAAGAGAGCTTCGTCTTTCAGGCAAGTGTTCCATCGTTATGAACAGCCTTAAGAGAAGTGGGGCGGTGGAGAGCAAGCGCGCGGCTTTTTATCCCACATGTACCAGTGTACGTTGATGAATGTATTCATTTCAGTTATAGAGTATAATAAAATATTATGTATTTAACATTCAATTATGTCATTGCTCTTCAAGCCTTTCAATAATGCAATTTTTTTAATCGACAAGTAGAAGTTACGAAATAACATTGAAAGGATCTGGTAGGTACGCTCTACTTGCCCTACAAGGCCCCAGCTATGATATTACATATGTATATTAATTTGGTTTTGATTTATGTAATTCTAATTATTAGGTATCGAACAAGGCCCTCGAGGAACGCGTTCTCAGACTGACGGTCTATGACGTGGACCGGCACCGGAAGCACTCCGTCATCGGACATGCGCTGTACCCTCTGCGAGAACACAACTACGAAAGCGACGAGCGGGTCGTCATATGGCGAGATTTGGAGCGAGAAATCGCCGAGGTGATTATATAGAGCGACCGAAATGTCGTGGATCACTTTGAAATGGGAATCCCTCGCGATGAAGGGGGGATGCAAAGCTGGTGTCAAGATAAAGGGCAGTGAATGGTGGTCATTTATGGCAATAATGTGTTAAAGGTACTGTTACTGTGAAGAGCCTCGGGGTGTGCGGAGGGCGTGTATTGGCATGGACCACTTGCATCAAAAACGTGAATTCGCACGTTTCCGAATTCCGCGCGTGCTGCGTTCATGTCATAAAACACGGTTTTGATAGAGTTTTGTGTATATAAAGGTTTTGTGGCAATCGTACGGGATTACTTACAAATAATTACTTACAAATAAATCCAATTGAAGTCGACATAATAATATATTCTGTTCCCGCCTTTTCGCGTGGTGGGCAGACGACTTTGGAGCGGGGAGAGATGCACATTTCGCTGAGTCACAACAACCATCTGGAGCGACTGACGGTCGGAGTGTTCGAAGGACGAGACTTCAAACAAGACGGATTGGCGACTGCGGGTAGGTGAACCACTACCTGCACGTGGCTCCCAGCAATCACTTTTTTTACGCAGTTTTTTACACAATAGCGTAGAACGATATCCTTACCGGTGGTAAAAGTATTTTAGGTTTACTTTGCTATGTATCAGGAAATTGATAAATTGAAATCGTCAATTAAAGCTTATTTGCCTATTGATTAGTGAAATCGTTTAGTCCGCCATGTTGGGTCACGCCCACTATGCCTAACTCGGGACACTGCGGACTTTTGTTCAACGATTGTTGGCGACTAGAGCATCTGTGTGATCTAACAAGCAACACACCTGGAAAATGGTTGAAAACTGATTCTTTCCAGATTTCTACATCAAAGTTTTATTTCCAGATTTCTACATCAAAGTGAGTTTGCTGCAACAGGGGAAAATCGTAAAGACGAAGAAGACGGATATGGCCAAAAAGACGACAAACCCAACATTCAATGAATCTTTCAACTTCAAGCTTCCCACCAGCTCGGTAGATGTCGCTAGTGTCACCATAACGGTGATGCAGCATTTGTCTGGCCAGCGAGGTGAGTCCGAGTCTGCAGACATATACATCCAGTTCTGTTTATAGTCCTTACTGTATATAGTATTCTATATATAGTCCTTACTGTATATAGTATTCTATATATAGTCCTTACTGTATATAGTATTCTATACATAGTCCTTACTGTATATAGTATGCTATATATAGTCCTTACTGTATATAATATTCTATATATAGTTCTTACTGTATATAGTATGCTATATATAGTCCTTACTGTATATAGTATTCTATATATAGTCCTTACTGTATATAGTATTCTATATATAGTTCTTACTGTATATAGTATGCTATATATAGTCCTTACTGTATATAATATTTATAAGTAGGTTGGGCCGGAGTGTTCCTCGTTAAATGGCCGTGCGTGCCTCTGCGGCAAGGTAATTTATTATTCGCACGTCTTCAGCACCGAATTAACACCTGATTGGACAAATGATTAGGAGGGTGCGGAGGCGGAAATAAATACGTCTAACTATGGATTGACTTTTTTCTTTAAATTTTTTCATTGTAAGATTGTACCCGGTTGACTAATGTACCCCGTGTACCTTGCAGACAAACCCGTGGGTCGGATCATCCTCGGATCTTTCATGTTCGCCCGAGGCAAGGAACTAGAACACTGGAACGAAATGGTGGCCGGTCCACGAGAACAAGTCAGCAAATGGCACGTGCTCACGTGATCTGGCGGTCACGTGTTGTCATACCAGCCAGCCACATGATTCAGCGAAACTCACTTGATCTGCACCATGTGGAGAGATTTCCTACTTTAGTTTCCGTGACACGAGAGCCCGATGGCAGACGACACGAGACTTTGATCTCGTTCCACGACTGTACCAGCTGAGACTCCTGCTGGGTTTTCTGGATGTTTTTCTTCTGCGACTTAATACAGGAAATGTGTCCATGTAACCGACCGGCTGCCGTGTGTGTTGCCCTCTGCATGGCAGCTCCCGTTGTATAGCTGAGCCCGGAGCCGATTCCTCTCCACGCCTCAGCAGCCGTCTAACGCCGTGATACATACAGCCACTGGTAACACCATCATCGCACAATAGAAACGAGGCGGAAATAATGGCGTGATCAGAATTCCCTATGACCGATAAAATCATACTTTACAGCCCAGGAGAACATGGGCTTTCTGTACTCTACCCTTCAACACTGTCTACATACATTTTACAAAACAGGCGATATTTACCAAGAGATAATCACGCCGATACACCGAGAGGGGAGGCCATTATACCTTGAAGTACACCATTAGGGATCTATGGTCGAAAAGGACAGTTTTTCCAGTACGCCAGACTTTACTGAAGTAAATGTGTCATCTCTATTGTCATCGGAATGGGCTTTGTTCCACGAATGTATTGATTCCAAGATTCCGGTTAAATGGGTTTTTTTATGGTGGCGCTGGCAGTGACGACATTGTTACATCGCGAACAACACTTCCTACGACTCAAGCGCCCTGCTGCGGAAGAAAAAAATGCTCTTTTCTTTTCCCTGGAGCCCATCAAGCGTCTGATTGTTTCTGGCTGTCGTCAGGAGCGTGTCTATCGTGAGCAACAGACAACAGACAGTCTTCTGGAATCGGTGACAGCTCCACCTGGTGGTGCGGACTGGAAAAAAAAATACCCACCGAGGGTTGTCATGGTAACACATCTGGATTCCTTGGTAAACAGCGGTTGATAGAAGAAAGTGAATGGCGGAAGGGGGAGAGGCGGGGGACGCGAGGGAGGGGCAGGGGTGGACGTAAAGTACATGATATTATGTAAACTTTTCATCATTCAATTCGTACCACATTTTTCTTGTTTCTGGCTAGTATAACGAACACACAAATTTGGACAGTTTAATTAAAGGTAAATGGAAAGAACAGCAGCTATTGCCTGCGAATAACAGGTTTCTATTCCATAATTGTGTTCGATTTAAGACGATTGCTTCTGCAGAAGTAAATATTTCCTATTTTCTTATTCTTCACTCAGTGCCTACCCATATCGCAAAGAGGCTTCTTGGTCGTGCGACTGTCAAGGTCAAGATAGTACCTACCCCAAACGTCGCCCTTTTCCCAAGGTCATGCTGTTAATTAGTGTCCACGTTCTGTCGTTAGGGAGCGACGTTTCAATCAGTTATATAGCGTAGTAAAAATTATCTGAAATTAATCTATATGTTTATGAATACTCCGGTGCTACACTACATGAATCTGTCAACGTCTGCTGCCCCAAACTTCACATTTTAAAGATTTATAGTCAAGACGTCTCTAGCAAGAAGCTTCGAAATCCCATTGGTAATCAACCAGACAACCTGGTTATCCCTACCAGGTTTTTTAGGACACACTTTTTTTATATGTATCTCAAAGTTATTATCGAGTGACGTTCATCGTTTATTACCAGTGGTGTAACTGCTACATCGGTTATTGAATTACAAACTGGCGAAATAATCTTACATGCGAGAGGCCTCTCTCCATACTCGTGAACACGTGAAACTTATATCGAAACATAAGTATTTTAAGCACGAGATTATCCTAGCGATGTTATAGAATGGTTTATATCCAATTAACGCTGACATGACGCGATCAAACTGCTCCGATATTACTATTTACCGCTACTTAATTATTACTGTATTTTTAACTTACGCGCCAGGGAACGGTTTGCCACTTGATATGTCCCTGAACGATGCTGGCTCCATTTACAGGTTGAGACGGCTCTAGACGTGTAGTAAGTAGTCAACGTGCATGTCTTTTCCTGCTTCATGTTCATATACAGAACTATCTATACCACGCCGTGTAATGTGTCTCTCCTGCCAAGCCATGTAATCTACCAATCATCCTATACATATGTATAATGATCAACAAATAAATGTTGCAAGAAAAGTTCGTGTGTCGACTATTTTGGCTTGGCATCTCACAGTGGTGGGATGGAAGTCACGTGTATGAAAGGTGTGTCAGTTGGTGCATTCCCTTTGGTAACCCGGCAATATCCCCAAGGATATACTGAATACGCACATTACGCATAGGTATACCAGCCGAGAGGTGCTTTCTTTCGGCATGGCGGTCTAGGCTGGTTCCTTTGCCCCTAAATGCACGAGACGTACGCACCAGACATATGTGAACATTTCATTGGCATACGGCGTAGCCCCATCCGTGCGCCCGGAAGACCATTGTGACATGTTGGGTATGCCGAGCGGTATACCTAAAGGAAAAAAAAACGTCCTTTCAGACCCAAACCCACCAACCCCCATTTCGCGTCCCGCCATTTACTGCAGCGCGGCAAACATAGACGCACGGTTATAGTGTTAGCGTTCACTTGCCAATATCATTATATAATTTGATAACATTAAGGGCAAAACGGCACAAAACTAAACCGGAACCACGTGTCCGGCACCACGTGGCCGGAACAACGTGGCTCAGCCACGGCAAACGAGATGTCCCAGACTTTGATCGGGCTTAAAATCCATTAAGACGAATCAGGAGTTTATTGTATAATTTCCTCATTCCATGACGACAAAGATGAGTTGGAACAAAGGAAGACACCTCAGTGAGTTTTGAACTTGCCCACGTGCCTTGTCTGGCGGCCGCCCCACACCACTCACAGACATTAGCACCGCCCGCCCCACTCACAGACACCAGCACCGCCGCCCGCCACTCACAGACACCACCGCCGCGCCAGTCACAGACAACACCACCGCCCCGCGCCACTTACAGACACCAGCACCGCCCCGCCCCACTCACAGACACCAGCACCGCCCCGCGCCACTCACAGACACCACCACCGCACCGCGCCACTCACAGACACCACCACCGCCCCACGCCACTCACAGACACCAGCACCGCCCCGCGCCTCTCACAGACACCACCACCGCCCCGCCCCACTCACAGACACCAGCACCGCCCCGCGCCACTCACAGACACCAGCACCGCCCCGCACCACTCACAGACACCAGCACCGCCCCCGCCACTCACAGACACCACCACCGCGCCACTCACAGACACCACCACCGCCCCGCGCCACTCAGACACCAGCACCGCCCCGCCCCACTCACAGACACCAGCACCGCCCCGCGCCACTCACAGACACCACCACCGCACCGCGCCACTCACAGACACCACCACCGCCCTACGCCACTCACAGACACCAGCACCGCCCGGCGCCTCTCACAGACACCACCACCGCCCCGCCCCACTCACAGACACCAGCACCGCCCCGCGCCACTCACAGACACCACCACCGCACCGCGCCACTCACAGACACCACCACCGCCCCACGCCACTAACAGACACCAGCACCGCCCCGCGCCTCTCACAGACACCACCACCGCCCCGCCCCACTCACAGACACCAGCACCGCCCCGCGCCTCTCACAGACACCACCACCGCCCCGCCCCACTCACAGACACCAGCACCGCCCCGCGCCACTCACAGACACCAGCACCGCCCCGCACCACTCACAGACACCACCACCGCCCCGCACCACTCACAGACACCAGCACCGCCCCCCGCCACTCACAGACACCACCACCGCGCCACTCACAGACACCACCACCGCCCCGCGCCACTCAGACACCAGCACCGCCCCGCCCCACTCACAGACACCAGCACCGCCCCGCGCCACTCACAGACACCACCACCGCACCGTGCCACTCACAGACACCACCACCGCCCCACGCCACTCACAGACACCAGCACCGCCCCGCGCCTCTCACAGACACCACCACCGCCCCGCCCCACTCACAGACACCAGCACCGCCCCGCGCCACTCACAGACACCACCACCGCCCCGCGCCACTCACAGACACCACCACCGCCCCGCCCCACTCACAGACACCAGCGCCGCCCCGCACCACTCACAGACACCACCACCGCCCCGCACCACTCACAGACACCAGCACCGCCCCGCGCCACTCACAGACACCAGCACCGCCCCGCCCCACTCACAGACACCAGCGCCGCCCCGCACCACTCACAGACACCACCACCGCCCCGCACCACTCACAGACACCAGCACCGCCCCGCGCCACTCACAGACACCAGCACCGCCCCACGCCACTCACAGACACCAGCACCGCCCCGCGCCACTCACAGACACCAGCACCGCCCTGCGCCACTCACAGACACCAGCACCGCCCCGCGCCACTCACAGACACCAGCACCGCCCTGCGCCACTCACAGACACCAGCACCGCCCCGCACCACTCACAGACACCAGCACCGCTCCGCGCCACTCACAGACACCAGCACCGCCCCGCGCCACTCACAGACACCAGCACCGCCCCGCGCCACTCACAGACACCAGCACCACCCCGCGCCACTCACAGACACCAGCACCGCCCACGCCAATCACAGACACCACCACCGCCCCGCGCCACTCACAGATACCAACACCGCCCCGCGCCACTCACAGACACCACCACCGCCCCGCGCTACTCACAGACACCACCACCGCCCCGCGCCACTCACAGACACCAGCACCGCCCCGCGCCACTCACAGACACCACCACCGCCCCGCGCCACTCACAGACACCAGCACCGCCCCGCCCCACTCACAGACACCAGCACCGCCCCGCGCCACTCACAGACACCACCACCGCACCGCGCCACTCACAGACACCACCACCGCCCCACGCCACTCACAGACACCAGCACCGCCCCGCGCCTCTCACAGACACCACCACCGCCCCGCCCCACTCACAGACACCAGCACCGCCCCGCGCCACTCACAGACACCAGCACCGCCCCGCACCACTCACAGACACCACCACCACCCCGCGCCACTCACAGACACCAGCACCGCCCCCCGCCACTCACAGACACCACCACCGCGCCACTCACAGACACCACCACCGCCCCGCGCCACTCAGACACCAGCACCGCCCCGCCTCACTCACAGACACCAGCACCGCCCCGCGCCACTCACAGACACCACCACCGCACCGTGCCACTCACAGACACCATCACCGCCCCACGCCACTCACAGACACCAGCACCGCCCCGCGCCTCTCACAGACACCACCACCGCCCCGCCCCACTCACAGACACCAGCACCGCCCCGCGCCACTCACAGACACCATCAACGCCCCGCGCCACTCACAGACACCACCACCGCCCCGCCCCACTCACAGACACCAGCGCCGCCCCGCACCACTCACAGACACCAGCACCGCCCCGCACCACTCACAGAAACCACCACCGCCCCGCGCCACTCACAGACACCAGCACCGCCCCGCACCACTCACAGACACCAGCACCACCCGGGCCACTCACAGACACCACCACCGCCCCGCGCCACTCACAGACACCAGCACCGCCCCGCGCCACTCACAGACACCAGCACCACCCCGTGCCACTCACAGACACCAGCACCGCCCCGCGCCACTCACAGACACCACCACCGCCCCGCGCCACACACAGACACCACCACCGCCCTGCGCCACTCACCAACACCATCACCGCCCCGCGCCACACACAGACACCACCACCGCCCCGCGCCACTCACAGACACAACCACCACCCCGCGCCACTCACAGACACCAGCATCGCCCTGCGCCACTCACAGACACCAGCACCGCCCCGCGCCACTCACAGACACGACCACCGCCCCACTCACAGACACCACCACCGCCCCGCGCCACACACAGACACCAGCACCGCGCCACTCACAGATACCACCACCGCCCCGCGCCACTCACAGACACCAGCACCGCCCCGCGCCACTCACAGACACCACTACCGCCCCACTCACAGACACCACCACCGCCCCGCACCACTCACAGACACCACCACCACCCTGCGCCACTCACAGACACCACCACCGCCCCGCGCCACCCACAGACACCACCACCGCCCCGCGCCACTCACAGACACCAGCACCGCCCCGCGCCACTCACAGACACCACCACCGCCCCACTCACAGACACCAGCACCGCCCCGCGCCACTCACAGACACCAGCACCGCCCCGCGCCACACACAGACACCAGCACCGCCCCGCGCTACTCACAGACACCACCACCGCCCCACTCACAGACACCAGCACCGCCCCGCGCCACTCACAGACACGACCACCACCCCGCGCCACTCACAGACACCAGCACCGCCCCGCGCCACTCACAGACACCACCACCGCCCTGCGCCACTCACAGACACCAGCACCGCCCCGCGCCACTCACAGACACGACCACCGCCCCACTCACAGACACCACCACCGCCCCGCGCCACACACAGACACCAGCCCCGCGCCACTCACAGATACCACCACCGCCCCGCGCCACTCACAGACACCAGCACCGCCCCGCGCCACTCACAGACACCACCACCGCCCCACTCACAGACACCACCACCGCCCCGCCCCACTCACAGACACCACCACCACCCTGCGCCACTCATAGACACCACCACCGCCCCGCGCCACCCACAGACACTACCACAGCCCCACTCACAGACACCACCACCGCCCCGCGCCACTCACAGACACTACCACCGCCCCGCGCCACTCACAGACACCAGCACCGCCCCGCGCCCCTCACAGACACCAGCACTGCCCCGCGCCACTCACAGACACCAGCACCGCCCCGCGCCACTCACAGACACCAGCACCGCCCCGCGCCACTCACAGACACCACCACCGCCCCGCGCCACTCACAGACACCCCCACCGCACCGCGCCACTCACAGACACCAGCACCGCCCCTCGCCACTCACAGACACCAGCACCGCGCCACTCACAGACACCAGTACCGCCCCGCGCCACTCACAGACACCAGCACCGCCCCACGCCACTCACAGACACCACCACTGCCCCGCGCCACTCACAGACACCAGCACCGCTCCGCGCCACTCACAGACACCACCACTGCCCCGCGCCACTCACAGACACCAGCACCGCTCCGCGCCACTCACAGACACCAGCACCGCTCCGCGCCACTCACAGACACCACCACTGCCCCGCGCCACTCACAGACGCCAGCACCGCCCCGCGCCACTCACAGACACCAGCACCGCCCCGCGCCACTCACAGACACCAGCACCGCCCCGCGCCACTCACAGACACCACCACCGCGCCACTCACAGACGCCAGCACCGCCCCGCGCCACTCACAGACAACAGCACCGCCCCGCGCCACTCACAGACACCAGCACCGCCCCGCGCCACTCACCGATACCACCACCGCCCCGCGCCACTCACAGACACCACCACCACCCTGCGCCACTCACAGACACCACCACCGCCCCGCGCCACCCACAGACACCACCACCGCCCCGCGCCACTCACAGACACCAGCACCGCCCCGCGCCACTCACAGACACCACCACCGCCCCACTCACAGACACCAGCACCGCCCCGCGCCACTCACAGACACCAGCACCGCCCCGCGCCACTCACAGACACCAGCACCGCCCCGCGCCACTCACAGACACCAGCACCGCCCCGCCCCACTCACAGACACCACCACCGCCCCGCGCCACTCACAGACACCCCCACCGCCCCACTCACAGACACCACCACCGCCCCGCCCCACTCACAGACACCACCACCACCCTGCGCCACTCATAGACACCACCACCGCCCCGCGCCACCCACAGACACCACCACAGCCCCACTCACAGACACCACCACCGCCCCGCGCCACTCACAGACACTACCACCGCCCCGCGCCACTCACAGACACCAGCACCGCCCCGCGCCCCTCACAGACACCAGCACTGCCCCGCGCCACTCACAGACACCAGCACCGCCCCGCGCCACTCACAGACACCAGCACCGCCCCGCGCCACTCACAGACACCACCACCGCCCTGCGCCACTCACAGACACCAGCACCGCCCCGCGCCACTCACAGACACGACCACCGCCCCACTCACAGACACCACCACCGCCCCGCGCCACACACAGACACCAGCACCGCGCCACTCACAGATACCACCACCGCCCCGCGCCACTCACAGACACCAGCACCGCCCCGCGCCACTCACAGACACCACCACCGCCCCACTCACAGACACCACCACCGCCCCGCCCCACTCACAGACACCACCACCACCCTGCGCCACTCATAGACACCACCACCGCCCCGCGCCACACACAGACACCACCACCGCCCCACTCACAGACACCACCACCGGCCCGCGCCACTCACAGACACCACCACCGCCCGCCCCACTCACAAACACCACCACCGCCCCGTGCCACTCACAGACACCACCACCGCCCCACTCACAGACACCCCCACCGCCCCGCGCCACTCACAGACACCACCACCGCCCGCCCCACTCACAAACACCACCACCGCCCCGTGCCACTCACAGACACCACCACCGCCCCACTCACAGACACCCCCACCGCCCCGCGCCACTCACAGACACCACCACCGCCCCGCCTCACTCACAGACACCACCACCGCCCCGCGCCACTCACAGACACCACCACCGCGCCACTCACAGACACCACCACCGCCCCGCGCCACTCACAGACACCAGCACCGCCCCGCGCCCCTCACAGACACCAGCACTGCCCCGCGCCACTCACAGACACCAGCACCGCCCCGCGCCACTCACAGACACCAGCACCGCCCCGCCCCACTCACAGACACCACCACCGCCCCGCGCCACTCACAGACACCCCCACCGCACCGCGCCACTCACAGACACCAGCACCGCCCCCCGCCACTCACAGACACCAGCACCGCCCCGCGCCACTCACAGACACCAGCACTGCCCCGCACCACTCACAGACACCACCACCGCCCCGCGTCACTCACAGACACCAGCACCGCCCCGCGCAACTCACAGACACCAGCACCGCCCCGCGCAACTCACAGACACCAGCACCGCCCCCAGCCACTCACAGACACCAGCACCGCCCCGCGCCACTCACAGACACCAGCACCGCCCCCCGCCACTCACAGACACCAGCACCGCCCCTCGCCACTCACAGACACCAGCACCGCCCCCCGCCACTCACAGACACCAGCACCGCCCCCCGCCACTCACAGACACCAGCACCGCCCCGCGCCACTCACAGACACCAGCACCGCCCCGCGCAACTCACAGACACCAGCACTGCCCGGCACCACTCACAAACACCACCACCGCCCCGCGTCACTCACAGACACCAGCACCGCCCCGCGCAACTCACAGACACCAGCACCGCCCCGCGCCACTCACAGACACCAGCACCGCCCCCAGCCACTCACAGACACCAGCACCGCCCCGCGCCACTCACAGACACCAGCACCGCCCCCCGCCACTCACAGACACCAGCACCGCCCCCCGCCACTCACAGACACCAGCACCGCCCCGCGCCACTCACAGACACCAGCACCGCCCCGCGCCACTCACAGACACCAGCACCGCCCCGCGCCACTCACAGACACCAGCACCGCCCCGCGCCACTCACAGACACCAGCACCGCCCCGCGCAACTCACAGACACCAGGACCGCCCCGCGCCACTCACAGACACCAGCACCGCCCCGCGCCACTCACAGACACCAGCACCGCCCCGCGCCACTCACAGACACCAGCACCGCCCCGCGCAACTCACAGACACCAGCACCGCCCCGCGCCACTCACAGACACCAGCACCGCCCCGCGCCACTCACAGACACCAGCACCGCCCCGCGCCACTCACAGACACCAGCACCGCCCCGCGCCACTCACAGACACCAGCACCGCCCCGCGCAACTCACAGACACCAGCACCGCCCCGCGCCACTCACAGACACCAGCACCGCCCCGCGCCACTCACAGACACCAGCACCGCCCCGCGCCACTCACAGACACCAGCACCGCCCCGCGCAACTCACAGACACCAGCACCGCCCCGCGCCACTCACAGACACCACCACCGCGCCACTCACAGACACCAGCACCGCCCCGCGCCACTCACAGACACCAGCACCGCCACGCGCAACTCACAGACACCAGCACCGCCCCGCGCCACTCACAGACACCAGCACCGCCCCGCGCCACTCACAGACACCAGCACCGCCCCGCGCCACTCACAGACACCAGCACCGCCCCGCGCCACTCACAGACACCAGCACCGCCCCGCGCCACTCACAGACACCAGCACCGCCCCGCGCAACTCACAGACACCAGCACCGCCCCGCGCCACTCACAGACACCAGCACCGCCCCGCGCCACTCACAGACACCAGCACCGCCGCTGATGTCCCAAACAGCCTGAAGGAGGTGGTATACCGGGGTGGACGGCGTCTGCGTCAAGTTCGTCCGAGTGACTGATGAATTACCATTGTGAAGGTCAATAGGTCGGGGTGTGAGTGCACGGGTGCTGTACCGCCTGGAGGGTGGTGGGCCTGGTGATGGAAGGGATTACAATGGAAAGGAACCACCGGGAAGAAGGGAGAATAAAACAGAGAAGAATGTGCCGGGGAGACACTGGGAGAGACAATACGTCTGTGTCAGGGAAGGGACTCGTCCCAATGAGAGATACACTGGAAGGGGGGCGGGGATGGGGGTGGGGGGGTGGGGGGTGCGAGAGAATGAGAAAACGACTAGGCGGGAACTATATACAATTGGGTGGAGTGAAAATAGGAAAGAGAAAAGGGAACTACAGTCAAAGAAAGAGCGAAAGGGGAAAATTAGATGAAAGAAACTAGAACATAATCGGACAGAGAACGGTTCTGACCGAGAGCAATAGCGCGAAGAAAGACCGAGACTAGCAAACTGGCGACCATGACTCGGATCTGGAAGTCTCTGTCATTGACATCTGTCTGCCGCCAGTGAGTGGTTTACAATCTGGTTAAGTGTTGAATAATCTAATAAGGAGTGAGTACGCTGTGGTCCCGGGACACCTAGCACTGAACTATGGCCGACAAATAAAGGAAAAACCCATAGAACAAATGGGCTGCACCATATACCTTTATTGTAATTTACATGGATTACCCAACATCCTTCTTTATATGTTAAACCAAGCTGAATTTCCAAGCTGCTTTGCGCAGGTGATTTGCAAAATTTGTTTTTTCATGGGTACATATGGATAAGCGAAAATGCAGCTCTGATATAGTAGAGTTTCCAGCTACAAACACTATAGACAATATATCCACAATCGATAAATTTGACGTGAGTTACCTGCGAGTTAGATTATCAGCAACTAGCCGTTTTATGTCCCTTGGCGTTCTTAAAAGATTGCATTTCCGAGATTTGAGCCGATGAAGGCCGGTGTTATAATATTATAGGGCGGCCCTAGGACAGCAAGTTGTTGAGTCTGGCCATTTTTTCGGAACAAACACACCTCTTCATTGATCTTACGACTGAATTTCCAGAATCTTAGTAAAATCAAACAAAAATCATCCATGTGGTTGTCCTGGATATTATTTACCTACGGCTTAACACTTTTCATTGTGGCTACTATTGCAATAAAAAGCCCCACTTCGAAGCGGACTTCCCTTCAAGATCATAATTGGAGATTCCCAAACTGAAGTTACGGTCACCAGCGCAGCTCAGTTGGGAACAGAAGCGCACGCCTCGTGCAGGGAACTCCACTTTTGCCATGTTCTGTTTTCCTTGTCTTACGCCAGCCAATTAAAGGTAATGGTCGTCATGCGGACGGAAACAGTCTGTGCGCGCCATCCACTGGGTGCGGCACGCATGTGTCTAAGCTATTGTCTCTGGCGATACACAGGGCCGACTGGAGAAGGCCTGATGGGAAGTCAACCTGCGCCACCATGCCTGTTACCCCATCCTTCATCCTGTATCCTAACCCCCATCCCTGTCTCCGCACCCCCATCCCTGTCTCCGCACCCTTCATCCCTGTCTCCGCACCCCCATCCCTGACTCCTCACCCCCATCCCTGTCTCCTCACCCCCATCCCTGTCACCCCACCCTTCATCCCTGTCTCCTCACCCCCATCCGTGTCTGCTCACCCCCATCCCTGTTTCCTCAACCCCATCTCTATCTCCTCACCCCCATCCCTGTCTCCTCACCCCCATCCCTGTCACCCCACCCTTCATCCCTGTCTCCTCACCCCCATCCCTGTCTGCTCACCCCCATCCCTGTCTCCTCACCCCCATCCCTGTCTCCTCACCCCCATCCCTGTCTCTTCACCCTCATCCCTGTCTCCTCACCCCAATCCCTGTCCCCTCATCCTTGGTATCTCACACCCCATCCATGTCACCTCACCCCTCATCCGTGCTATCTCACCCCTCATCCTTGTCACCTCACCCTTCATCCTTGCTATCTCACCCTTCATCCTTGCTATCTCACCCCCATCATTGTCACCTCACCCCTCATCCTTGCTATCTCACCCCCATCCTTGGTATCTCACCAGTCATCCATGTCACCTGACCCCTCATCCATGTCACCTCACCCCTCATCCTTGGTAACTCACCCCTCATCCGTGGTGCCTAACCCCAGTTCTCTTTAAGGGGGAAAAACGGGGGAGGGTTGGAGGGACGCTACATATTTTATGGCATACAGTTACCATTGAACATTGGCACCTTCGCACCAAAAATATAGGAGGGGAGTGGGTGGATGGGGGGTGGGGTGGGGGCCACACACTCTGGACCAGCCCCACTCCCGGCCCTGGATCCGCTCCCTGCTCGTTCACATCTCGAACCCGTTTATTGTGTCGCTCGCCGCACACGGTAATTGTACCGGACACCAGCGTGTTCGGAAAAACACCCAGCTAGACAATGATTTGACCGCCAGGCGGCTGAAACAGTCTGTGCGCGCCATTTCACTGGGTGCGGCACGCATGTGTCTAAGCTATTGTCTCTGGCGATGCACAGGGCCGACTGGAGAAGGCCTGATGGGAAGTCAACCTGCGCCACCAGGCCTGTTACCCCACCCTTCATCCTGTCTCCTAACCCCCATTCCTGTCTCCGCACCCCCATCCCTGTCTCCGCACCCTTCATCCCTGTCTCCGCACCCCCATCCTTGACTCCTCACCCCCATCCCTGTCTCCTCACCCCCATCCCTGTCACCCCACCCTTCATCCCTGTCTCCTCACCCCCATCCCTGTCTGCTCACCCCCATCCCTGTCTCCTCACCCCCATCTCTGTCTCCTCACCCCCATCCCTGTCTCCTCACCCCCATCCCTGTCACCCCACCCTTCATCCCTGTCTCCTCACCCCCATCCCTGTCTGCTCACCCCCATCCCTGTCTGCTCACCCCCATCCCTGTCTCCTCACCCCCATCCCTGTCTCCTCACCCCCATCCCTGTCTCCTCACCCTCATCCCTGTCTCCTCACCCCAATCCCTGTCCCCTCATCCTTGGTATCTCACACCCCATCCATGTCACCTCACCCCTCATCCGTGCTATCTCACCCCTCATCCTTGTCACCTCACCCTTCATCCTTGCTATCTCACCCCCATCCTTGCTATCTCACCCCTCATCCTTGCTATCTCACCCCCATCATTGTCACCTCACCCCTCATCCTTGCCATCTCACCCCCATCCTTGGTATCTCACCAGTCATCCATGTCACCTGACCCCTCATCCTTGGTAACTCACCCCTCATCCGTGGTGCCTAACCCCAGTTCTCTTTAAGGGGGAAAAACGGGGGAGGGTTGGAGGGACGCTACATATTTTATGGCATACAGTTACCATTGAGCATTGGCATCTTCGCACCAAAAATATAGGAGGGGAGTGGGTGGATGGGGGGTGGGGTGGGGGCCACACACTCTGGACCAGCCCCACTCCCGGCCCTGGATCCGCTCCCTGCTCGTTCACATCTCGAACCCGTTTATTGTGTCGCTCGCCGCACACGGTAATTGTACCGGATACCAGCGTGTTCGGAAAAACACCCAGCTAGACAATGATTTGACCGCCAGGCGGCTGAAACAGGATGAGAAGCAGGAACATGAGATTGTCAGCGCGGAAGACCTGTACTGTAAACCTAACAAAGAAAACACTCGAGTCAATCAACCTGCATATTTGAGGGATGTACTGTTAACCTAACAAAGAAAACAAACTCGAGTCATTCAACCTACATAGGGTGGGGGGGGGGGCGCAAGGGGTATTTCCGTTCCTCGGGAATGGGCTTTTCATTTCACCAACCGGGAGTTAGAAAAATAATTCTTCGTAAACTGGGAATGGGGCATTGGCAGAACGTCTGATCAAGGATTTTCATTAATCGTGAACTGGGAAGTTTACTATTAAATATCCGTGAAACGGAAAATGGCGAATTAATATCATGCAATTCGCTCTTTCCTTCCCCCCTCTCCTTGCCCCCCCCCCCCCTACACAGTTGAGGGCCTTGTCGTGGAGTAGTCCAGACAGATATAATCATGACACAGACATTGAAAAACGCTGGTTGAGCAATGCAAATCGTCTCAAGGCAGTAGCTGAACACATTTTAAGGCAATAAAGTAACATTCATTGCCATCAACAGTTTTAGTTCTTTTCATATTTTGAAGTGATATACCACTGTTTGGGCCTCCATTACCGTTGATCTTTAGCCGGTCATCATACCGTAATTTTCCTAGCACCGTACATATCAGTATTTTTATATTCTAGTTGAATAATTAAGTAAGGCGAACTATTTACACGTGTATACATGCGCTAGTTGAACAGATTGTGAAGGATATGAGCAGCAGGGACAATCATTGGGGATAAGTTGTGTTTCCGCTGTAATGGCGACTATCGCTGCCGTGTGGTTGAGCATGGGTGAGAACTGTCCCGGCCGGAGCCGCCGTCTCTGAGGCTTTATGTGTCCATACACGGCCGCCAGTCGATAGAACCACACGCCACAGCGACGTGATGACTTTGGACACGTTCAAGGTCACCGACTGTGGTTTTATATGCGGCCATATAATCGTCACAGCGCTCCACTGCTCAGCGCGCCGCCTGGCGTCACAGCGCTCCACTGCTCAGCGCGCCGCCTGGCGTCACAGCGCTCCACTGCTCAGCGCGCCGCCTGGCGTCACAGCGCTCCACTGCTCAGCGCGCCACCTGGCGTCACAGCGCTCTACTGCTCAGCGCGCCGCCTGGCGTCACAGCGCTCCACTGCTCAGCGCGCCGCCTGGCGTCCAAAGCGTCGGCATCGCTAAAGCGCGCATGTATCATGATGCACAAAACCGATAATACCCCCACCTTTCTCCGCCCCTCCCTCTCCCTGGTAAAGCAATCCCCCGCCCCCGGCCTTCTCCCTTCTCCTACTGATAGAGGCGACCCTCCACCTCGGCCCATCCCTCCTTCCGGTTTAATAGTCCCTTAGTCCTCCCTCCCTCTCCCTGGTAAAGTATTCCCACCACCCTTCTCCCTCCCACTGATAGAGGCATCACTCCACCCCTGCCGCCTCCTCCCCCCCCCCGCCTCCCCCTCTCCGCATACATAGCCCTCTGTCCTCACCGACACAGACATCCAATCGCAGACTAACTCGGCGACCATTTGCGCGGCTGCCACCTCGCGCTCCGTCGCCGCTGCGTCTCGCCAGATGGAGCCACGCGACTCCAATGGCTTCTAAATGGCCGCAGCTCAATGACGGCGCCATCTAACGGCAACTTCCGTCGCTCTGGCCGTGATGCATGGTCTGCCAGACCGGCCATCAAATCCCTGGTTACTTAAGCTTTAGTCTCCCCCACCCAACCCACTGATGATTTGTCATTATCGCCTCCGTCGCGACCTCTACCGGCGAGGACGCTCCTATCTCCCCCGACGTAATGGCGAGTCCCGAAATTCGGAAATTTCGGTGTAAGCCGTCATCCGGCACTCGCAGACGCCACGGCCTCAGATTTTGTATGTGGCGTATGTGAGGTGATGTCGTCCTTGAACACGTCTCGAACGTTAAGCCCGTGAGTTCTACGACACGTTAGAAGCCGGAGGGTAATCCAAAGAGGATTCGTTTCTGGTTCTACCGATTGGCATTAACTGCTCTAAGGTCGTGACGTCAGCCGCGGTGCGCTGGTAAACCACACCACTGGAATGGCGGAGCCAGCGGGGAGCAGGGGAAGGGTGGGAGGGGCAGGGGGGCGTCCAAATGAATCCCCCTCCCACCCCCCTACCAAGACAAGCACATTTGTCGGGGTGAAATCCCTACTTTTATTAAGTACTTGTTTCGGACAGTTCACCTCTGACACTACTAAACGGTATCAGGCGCGATGAGATAACATGAGTACACCTAAATCGTGGAGTCTATTGGCTGCCCCAGCAGACTACTTAACCTTACTCGATCCTTTCATAAACACTCGTTAACCACAGCACAGTTTGACGGATCTACATCCGAGAGCTTCCGAGTCCAAACGGGAACGGCGTGAAGCAGGGATGTGTTCTAGATCCTAGAACTCTATTTGGCATCTTGTTCTCTATACTACTTTCGCGTGCGTTTGATGAGGATGCGGAGGGTGTTTACTTGCATACCAGATCGAATAGAAAGTTTTACAACCTTTCCGGATCGCACGCTAAGTCCAGGCGGGAGGCGCTTCCTAATAATTAAATTGCTATACGCTAAACAATTGATATCTATATAAGCTTATTTACGATTTATACAATTTTTAATGACTTGCATGTACTTGGATTATCTATTTTGAAATTGAAATAATAAAAAAAGTCTTATACTTACAAAAAAAAAAAAAAAAATGTTAGTTTCATTACGTTACGGATAACCTACCCCTGGACGAGGAAATAAATATTCGCATTGGAAAGGCAGCCACCATCTTTAGTAGGTTGAACGTGCGTGGCAACATTAAAAACTAACCCTTCGCATCAAAATGCTAATCTACAGGGCGTGTGTTGCAAGTAGCCTTCTACATAGCAGTGAAACGTGGGCCAAATATTGTGGCCAAGAAAGGAAATTGAACAATTTCCATTTTTGTTGCTTGCGAAACATATTTGATGCGTATTTTGGCGAGACTAGGTAACAAATATTACGGGGTGCGGGGGGGGGCTGGGGGCGGGGAGGTGGTGGTCAGGGGGTTCCCGATGGGAACGTGCTCAGAAAACAGACATCGGTGGGTGAGGATCCCGGGGTTAGAGGGGTTGCGGGGGGCGGCGGGCGGGGGGGGGGGGGGCGAGGAGGGGAGGAGAGCCTCAGGGGCTATTTTGGGAGAGTTAGCAAGGGCCAGCCTACAAAGCATTCTTGCTCTTGTAAAACAAAAACGTCTTTTTTGGCTTGTAGCGTTCATCGAATGCAAGATGAAGGCATTCAAGCGGATGCCTCCGAAGCTCAGGTTTAAGGATGTTTGCAGACCTGACATGAAGGCGTTCGGCATTGATTCAAACTCTTGGGATGATCTGGCATCCCAAAAGAGGGGTTGGGTACGTCTCGTGTGAGAAGGAATGGCTCAACGCGACGGGGTTTGGTTTGATAAACTGGGTTTGAAACGACAATCTCAGCGTCCAGTGAGTATGACTAAAACCTAACGACAGCTCATCGCTGTAACGTCATCGCTAGTAACGTTAGTACACCTACCTATCACAGAATTAGAGTCTAAACGGTTTATGCTATAGCCTCTAAGGAGATGGGCGTGTAATGGGTAAGGCCAAAGTCTCCATAGACTGAGGCGGAATGGAAAGAAACGAATTCTTATTCACGACTGGGTTGAGAGGAGGGAGCCGGGGGGTCATAAAGGATGGAGGTAAACTTCAACACTGGGAGAGAGAGAGGACGGGGTGGAGAGATGAGGGAGCACGGGCTGGGCAGAGGGGAGGGGGAGAGGGAGAGACAGGGCGGGGGGGGGATGCCCTGAGAAGCACCCAACATCCCGCCATGAACAAGGTTCCAGTTTCTCTCTTATTGGATGCCGCCGGGTGACGCGTCAAAAGAAGGAAAAACAGGAAATTTAACGAGGCAATCTCTATGATGGATATCATGAGGTAGAACCGAGTGGCCTCTGGCTTACTTATCTCTGTCCCTTGTGCAGTGAGATGGGGGTGGAAAGGAGGGATGGAGAAGGGAGGTGGGGGAGGGGGGCGGAGAAGGGCTGGTTAGATGGCGCCAGTTTATACTAATCAGGCAATGAGTTGGCAGCATCTTTCATCATCCGAGACATCATCGTAAACTATAACCCTCACAACCCTGATCAGAGGAAGAGTGTAGTGATGGAGCGGGGATGGGTGTGGTCAGGAGAGTGTAGTGATAGGTCGGGGGTTGGTGTGGTCAGGAGAGTGTAGTGATAGGTCGGGGGTTGGTGTGGTCAGGAGAGTGTAGTGATAGGTCGGGGGTTGGTGTGGTCAGGAGAGTGTAGTGATAGGTCGGGGGTTGGTGTGGTCAGGAGAGTGTAGTGATAGGTCGGGGGTTGGTGTGGTCAGGAGAGTGTAGTGATGGGGCGGGGGTTGGTGTGGTCAGGAGAGTGTAGTGATGGGGCGGGGGTTGGTGTGGTCAGGAGAGTGTAGTGATGGGGCGGGGGTGGGTGTGGTCAGGAGAGTGTAGTGATAGGTCGGGGGTTGGTGTGGTCAGGAGAGTGTAGTGATAGGTCGGGGGTTGGTGTGGTCAGGAGAGTGTAGTGATGGGGCGGGGGTTGGTGTGGTCAGGAGAGTGTAGTGATGGGGCGGGGGTGGGTGTGGTCAGGAGATTGTAGCGATATGGCGGGGGTTGGTGTTGTCAGAAGAGTGTAGTGATAGGGCGGGGGTTGATGTGGTCAGGAGAGTGTAGTGATAGGGCGGGGGTTGGTGTGGTCAGGAGATTGTAGTGATAGGGCGGAGGTTGGTGTGGTCAGGAGAGTGAAGTGATAGGGAGGGGGTTGGTGTGGTCAGGAGAGTGTAGTGATAGGGCGGGGATTGGTGTGGTCAGGAGAGTGTAGTGATGGAGCTGGGGTGGGTGTGGTCAGGAGAGAGTAGTGATGGGGCGGGGTTTGGTGTGGTCAGGAGAGTGTAGTGATAGGGCGGGGGTTGGTGTGGTCAGGAGATTGTAGTGATAGGGCGGGGGTTGGTGTGGTCAGGAGAGTGTAGTGATAGGGCGGGGGTTGGTGTGGTCAGGAGAGTGTAGTGATAGGGCGGGGGTTGGTGTGGTCAGGAGAGTGTAGTGATATGGCGGGGGTTGGTGTGGTCAGGAGAGTGTAGTGATAGGGCGGGGGTTGGTGTGGTCAGGAGAGTGTAGTGATAGGGCGAGAGTTGGTGTGGTCAGGAGAGTGTAGTGATGGGGCGGGGGTGGGTGTGGTCAGGAGAGTGTAGTGATAGGGTGGGGGTTGGTGAGGTCAGGAGAGTGTAGTGATAGGGCGGGGGTTGGTGTGGTCAGGAGATTGTAGTGATAGGGCGGGGGTTGGTGTGGTCAGGAGAGTGTAGTGATAGGGCGGGGGTTGGTGTTGTCAGGAGAGTGTAGTGATAGGACGGGGGTTGGTGTGGTCAGGAGAGTGTAGTGATAGGGCGGGGGTTGGTGTGGTCAGGAGAGTGTAGTGATAGGGCGGGGGTTGGTGTGGTCAGGAGAGTGTAGTGATAGGGCGGGGGTTGGTGTGGTCAGGAGATTGTAGTGATAGGGCGGGGGTTGGTGTGGTCAGGAGAGTGTAGTGATAGGGCGGGGGTTGGTGTGGTCAGGAGAGTGTAGTGATAGGGCGGGAGTTGGTGTGGTCAGGAGAGTGTAGTGATGGGGCGGGGGTGGGTGTGGTCAGGAGAGTGTAGTGGTAAGGCGGGGGTTGGTGTGGTCAGGAGAGTGTAGTGATAGGGCGGGGGTTGGTGTGGTCAGGAGAGTGTAGTGATGGGGCGGGGGTGGGTGTGGTCAGGAGATTGTAGTGATATGGCGGGGGTTGGTGTTGTCAGAAGAGTGTAGTGATAGGGCGGGGGTTGATGTGGTCAGGAGAGTGTAGTGATAGGGCGGGAGTTGGTGTGGTCAGGAGAGTGTAGTGATGGGGCGGGGGTGGGTGTGGTCAGGAGAGTGTAGTGATAGGGTGGGGGTTGGTGTGGTCAGGAGAGTGTAGTGATGGGGCGGGGGTTGGTGTGGTCAGGAGAGAGTAGTGATGGGGCGGGGGTTGGTGTGGTCACGAGAGTGTAGTGGTAAGGCGGGGGTTGGTGTGGTCACGAGAGTGTAGTGGTAAGGCGGGGGTTGGTGTGGTCAGGAGAGTGTAATGATGGGGCGGGGGTGATGTGGTCAGGAGAGTGTAGTGGTAAGGCGGGGGTTGGTGTGGTCAGGAGAGTGTAGTGATGGGGCGGGGGTTGGTGTGGTCAGGAGAGTGTAGTGATAGGGCGGGGGTGATGTGGTCAGGAGAGTGTAGTGGTAAGGCGGGGGTTGGTGTGGTCAGAAGAGTGTAGTGATGGGGCGGGGGTTGGTGTGGTCAGGAGAGTGTAGTGATATGGCGGGGGTGATGTGGTCAGGAGAGTGTAGTGGTAAGGCGGGGGTTGGTGTGGTCACGAGAGTGTAGTGGTAAGGCGGGGGTTGGTGTGGTCAGGAGAGTGTAGTGGTAAGGCGGGGGTTGGTTTGGTCAGGAGAGTGTAGTGAATGGGCGGGTGGTGGGGGCGGGGTTCGGGGGCTGGGTTTGGAGGGGGGCGGGGGCTGTGCAAACGTGCGTTCATAGGACGGGTTGCCGCGAAGAAAAAGGTGGGTGGGGCTTTACCGCGGACTCCCCCCCCCAACCCAGCAATATAGTAAGACCGCCCCCCCCCCGGTGTCACGATTTTAGTTAGAATATAATAAACAATACTCCCATTCGGTACCATTCTAGTGCCTGCCTTAATGTTAGAAATGGAAGCACTTTGTGTCACCCAAGCATCCCTCCGCGCCAGCTATTCCGGAAGTGTAATGAGCACGCATTGTCGGTAACAAGGCACTCATTATTTGATGACGTCATTGGAAGCGTTCCTGTTGATACATCCGGGACCTACCTTGTGAGACCGACGTGGCAGGGGTTCGAGTGAGTGGAGGGGGGGGGGGGAGGGGGAGGAAGGGGGCTATTGGGTTACTGAGATAAGTGATGTGATAGTGGTTATGTAATGACGTGTTATGTTATTAGGTAGCACTACTTAAAAGACGCTGGTGAAGTGACTCTACTAATGCATTGCCGGAAGCAACCTGACAACGTCACCAGGACGGCAGTTGTGATAATATTGAGGAACTATTTCGTTCATCCTTATATGGTACTTAACCGGAAGTAGTTCTGATATCCCTACGCCGCACTATCTGATTTCTATGTGTCATCAGTCTAATAAATGAGAGCGAGAGAACAGACAGTAGGCCTAGTGCACAGCACCGACCGTTCCGGTATTCAGGCGCCCGGCCTACGTCGCCCTGGCGCCGCGAGCTGCTTGGCCTAACATCGTCAAGGCAGAAACACAACAAAGGCAGAGGCTAATTTAAACCATTAAACCATGCGGCCTGCTACCAGTTTTGCCCAAAATGTCCAAATTTAATTGGTAATGCAATGATACTTTCCATAGAATGCTACTAGAGCTACATCTTGAGGCGGTACTCGCGATATTGGTTATGTAATGGCATAGAGTGTCATGTTGTGATGCTAGTTATAACGCTAATGGAACGACACTGGGCAGGTAATGCCCGGAGAACGGAATGAAGCTACGTATAGCAACAGATCGATCTATATAGTCCCACGGCATAATTAGGCTTTGGTCTGTTTTAGGTTATGTACAAATTGTTAACGCTGATTTTGGTCGTATAGATCCCTGTACGTAAACGGTGGCCCGTCACTGCAGATACTGTCAACCAAAGACGGCGGAAGGAAGTGTCAGTTGAATAATATATTCGTCATTCGTTTGAAACTGAGTGTACATCGACCGTGACAAATGTTCTGCATCGTCCAACAAAGTGATGAGGATGCTATTGTAAAGACGAGATAACAACCATTGCTCTAATTACATTATAGTAACGTCATGTAAACATTTATGACGTTGCCCTTAACTGAAATTGCAGGCTGACCGTAACTCGGGAAGCTTACAAGATTAAGATACGGTCAACACTGCAAAAACGCTCATATGCTCTAAAAATGCAACTCATAGTACTAAAAATTGAAGTAAAACAAACTTGAAGGAATGTTATATGGAAAGGAGATCACAGATGACTACGCAATGACATATTTCTCATGTTTTTACCGTGAATTGACAGTTTACCTGATATGCCTACCGCCATCTTTAGTTGACCGTATCCGCAGTTACGGGCCTCGGTCTGTGTACAGTGATAGAGCATGTGGATGATATCGGCAGTTACGGGCCTCCGTCTGTGTGCAGTGATAGAGCATGTGGATGATATCGGCAGTTACGGGCCTCCGTCTGTGTGCAGTGATAGAGCATGTGGATGATATCGGCAGTTACAGGCCTCCGTCTGTGTACAGTGATAGAGCATGTGGATGATATCGGCAGTTACGGGCCTCCGTCTGTGTACAGTGATAGAGCATGTGGATGATATCGGCAGTTACGGGCCTCCGTCTGTGTACAGTGATAGAGCATGTGGAAGATATCGGCAGTTACGGGCCTCCGTCTGTGTACAGTGATAGAGCATGTGGATGATATCTACAGTTACGGGCCTCCGTCTGTGTACAGTGATAGAGCATGTGAATGATATCGGCAGTTACGGGCCTCCGTCTGTGTACAGTGATAGAGCATGTGGATGAAATCGGCAGTTACGGGCCTCCGTCTGTGTACAGTGATAGAGCATGTGGATGATATCGGCAGTTACGGGCCTCCGTCTGTGTACAGTGATAGAGCATGTGGAAGATATCGGCAGTTACAGGCCTCCGTCTGTGTACAGTGATAGAGCATGTGGATGATATCGGCAGTTACGGGCCTCCGTCTGTGTACAGTGATAGAGCATGTGGATGATATCGGCAGTTACGGGCCTCCGTCTGTGTACAGTGATAGAGCATGTGGATGATATCGGCAGTTACAGGCCTCCGTCTGTGTACAATGATAGAGCACGTGGATGATATCGGCAGTTACAGGCTGCCGTCTGTGTTCAGTGATAGAGCATGTGGATGATATCGGCAGTTACAGGTCTCCGTCTGTGTACAGTGATAGACCATGTGGATGACATTGGCAGTTACGGGCCTCCATCGGTGTACAGTTATGGAGCATGTGGATGATATCGGCAGTTACGGGCCTCCGTCTGTGTACAGTGATAGAGCATGTGGATGATATCGGCAGTTACGGGCCTCCGTCTGTGTACAGTGATAGAGCATGTGGATGATATCTACAGTTACGAGCCTCCGTCTGTGTACAGTGATAGAGCATGTGAATGATATCGGCAGTTACGGGCCTCCGTCTGTGTACAGTGATAGAGCATGTGGATGATATCGGCAGTTACGGGCCTCCGTCTGTGTACAGTGATAGAGCATGTGGATGATATCGGCAGTTACGGGCCTCCGTCTGTGTACAGTGATGCAGCATGTGAATGATATCGGCAGTTACGGGCCTCCGTCTGTGTACAGTGATAGAGCATGTGGATGATATCGGCAGTTACGGGCCTCCGTCTGTGTACAGTGATAGAGCATGTGGATGATATCGGCAGTTACGGGCCTCCGTCTGTGTACAGTGATAGAGCATGTGGATGATATCGGCAGTTACGGGCCTCCGTCTGTGTGCAGTGATAGAGCATGTGGATGATATCGGCAGTTACGGGCCTCCGTCTGTGTACAGTGATAGAGCATGTGGATGATATCGGCAGGTACGGGCGTCCGTCTGTGTACAGTGATAGAGCATGTGGATGACATCGGCAGCGAATCACATCGTAAGCCTATCACTCGCAGGAAAAGGAAAAAAAAAAGAAAATTCAGTTATATCCGACATTAAACAAAGACTTATAACACAATATTGTAGACACCTTCCCCCTCCTGCCCCGCCGCGAAAGTTCGATTATTTGTGTCCAGGAAACGCAAAATGTCACTGCCATAAATAAGGGGAGCTGTCGTGTTAAGACCCTATGGCCCAGGGGGCCTAATCAACAACTTCCGTCATTTACAGGGCCATTGTGCGCTCTGTGTGTGTATGACGTCCCAGCCCCGACCCCCACCCCCCCCCTGGTATCCAGGCACCTCGCTTACGTCGCCATGTCACCGCGAGCTGCTAACAACGTCAAGAAAGAAAAACAAGGCCAAAAGATCATTTTATGGCGAGGCGCACGGCCTCTGACGTCATTGGCCTCTATAGCCGTTATTCTCTGCATCCTGACGGGAGATCTTTTCCCTTCGGCCGCCCATAGTTTTTCGGTGGACCATGTAGCTCTCAATCAGAGCCGGCGGCTTTATAATTAGTTACCTACTATCAGTTTACACTGCGACGCATAGATCGACTGTGAGGTTTGTTCTTGTTCCCAGGCCTCCATTATTTAATTTAATCTTTATGTCGTATTTTTAGACATATGAAGAATGCACTGTGGGATGATGGAATTACTCACGATGACAACAATGGCGGTATTCATGGCATGGAATGGCCTCTCATACGTGTAGTGTCCACCAACCAGTCTGGCTGGTTGGTTCTGATTTTGTAACTAAAACGCGCCACACTTTCTAATCTATGATAATTTGCACAACCACCCAGATCAATATTTACTCTTTTGGGCATGTACAATGCTAATTTAAAAAATTAATTTAAATTACCTTTAAAGCAGCAAACTTATTTGCGCCATGTTATATTTTTAGAATCAAGACTAAAAGTATCTCAAAATTATAATGTCTATAATGTTTTATATCTCGTTGAGTCTGTAAAAGAACAATTTCAACATAAACCTAAGCGGACTATTTTATCGTGCGCCGACGTCCAAGCGAGCCGCGGTCGACATCACACAGTAAGATGAGATAAGATAAGATAACAGACGTTCAGGATTTAAATTGAAGACAAAATATATTTATTTGACATGGCGAAGAGACTGGTAATATAAAAATGTACAGAACATATTGCTTTAAGTAATCTGGCCTTTAAGTATGTGTAGTGAATGGTATGTCTTCAGGCTGTGTGTGTGTGGGGGGGGGGGTTTAGTGCATATATTAGCGTATGCAGCCGCAGTCTTAGGTCTCTGACTCGGGATTGGGGATGCCGTGGGGGTGCCTTAGGGGTGGGGTCATCCCAGGTCCCTGTATTGTTCTTCCCTATGCCCTCTAATGGCTACCACGGATCATGATATCGATGATTGACTAATTAACACTAATTATAAATTAGCATTGCAGCTATCAGCGTCAACGGCATTGGTATATTTCTTTGCCGGTGCTGCTAGCACAGACGGTCTCGGTAGGGGTTTAACACTGTCCACATGGTAGTTAACAGAATCCCTTTAGTTACCTCCCTGTTTAGATAAATGGCCGTAGCGGAACCTCATGGATTATGGGTCTGCAGCGGCAGGGAAAAGAACCAGGACGACATTGTCATTGAAGGAGCTTCCATAGCACGCAACGGTGGGACGAGATGGTTGGCACTGGGAGGAGGGAGGGGGGCGGTGGGGGCGGGGTGGGGTGGAGGCCAGTGGATTCCCGATGGGAACGTGCTCAGACAACAGACATCGTTGGGTGAGGATCCCGGGGTAAGAGGGGTTGCGTGGGGGAGGGGGGGGGGGGGCCGAAGAGGGTGGGAGAGCCTCAGGGGTTATTTTGGGAGCCGGTTCCTTGCTCCCGGGTAAAGAGCCTTTCCTTGTATACTCACCATTCTTCCCTCGCCTCCGTCCCGTTACTTCACGTTCACGACGTTCATGATGGTCGCCGCCTTCCAATCAAGGTCAGGCGTCCTGGCCCACACAACAACACGTGTTAAACTGACCGCCGGGTGCGGCTCGTACTGAACGTCTGGACGCATCTGAACGTCTGGGCCCACCCATCTCCGGTACCGATCCTCTCGTCGTGGAGGATGACACGACTGTTATCCCTCGTCATAATCTGACATCGGCTGTTGTTGTCTGCAGAACACGTGTTACCGCCTAACGCTATCTTAGGCGGCGTGTGCCCCCCCGCCGGTCGCAAATTTCAATGGAATCCCCTTTTAAAATTCCTGGATCCGCCCATCCCCCCCCCCCTCCCCCTCCCCACCACCCTCCCTCTCCCCCAACCATTCCTCGGGTACGCTTGAGTCTTTGAGTCTTTGGAGCTGATTTATTGATGAAAACTAATGTACAGTTTTCTAATGTCGCAGGACTTTTGTGGAAGGACACGGGACGTCTAACATAATGCAAGCAGGGAAGCAGAACTAGTAATTGCAAGGACACTGGCCTCATTCACTGAGCTGAGAGCTGTTGTCTGCTGGGTTGAAAGACGCTCTAAAACGACAGACACAAGTGTCTGGGGTCTGGGGGTCAGTACGGGGTAAGGGTATATGTGTGTGTGTGGAGGGGAGGGGGGTATGTATGTCTGGGGTCTGGGGGTCAGTACGGGGTAAGGGTATATGTGTGTGTGTGGAGGGGGGGGGTCTGGGGGTCAGTACGGGGTAAGGGTATATGTGTGTGTGTGGAGGGAGGGGGGGGGTCTGGGGGTCAGTACGGGGTAAGGGTATATGTGTGTGTGTGGAGGGGAGGGGGGTATGTATGTCTGGGGTCTGGGGGTCAGTACGGGGTAAGGGTATATATGTGTGTGTGGAGGGGAGGGGGGTATGTATGTCTGGGGTCTGGGGGTCAGTACGGGGTAAGGGTATATGTGTGTGTGTGGAGGGAGGGGGGGGGTCTGGGGGTCAGTACGGGGTAAGGGTATATGTGTGTGTGTGGAGGGGAGGGGGGTATGTATGTCTGGGGTCTGGGGGTCAGTACGGGGTAAGGGTATATGTGTGTGTGTGGAGGGAGGGGGGGGGGTCTGGGGGTCAGTACGGGGTAAGGGTATATGTGTGTGTGTGGAGGGGAGGGGGGTATGTATGTCTGGGGTCTGGGGGTCAGTATGGGGTAAGGGTATATGTGTGTGTGTGGAAGGGAGGGGGGTATGTATGTCTGGGGTCTGGGGGTCAGTACGGGTTAAGGGTATATGTGTGTGTGTGGAGGGGAGGGGGGTATGTATGTCTGGGGTCTGGGGGTCAGTACGGGTTAAGGGTATATGTGTGTGTGTGGAAGGGAGGGGGGTATGTATGTCTGGGGTCTGGGGGTCAGTACGGGGTAAGGGTATATGTGTGTGTGTGGAGGGGAGGGGGGTATGTATGTCTGGGGTCTGGGGGTCAGTACGGGTTAAGGGTATATGTGTGTGTGTGGAAGGGAGGGGGGTATGTATGTCTGGGGTCTGGGGGTCAGTACGGGTTAAGGGTATATGTGTGTGTGTGGAGTGGGGGGGGGGACATGTATGTCTGGGGTCTGGGGGTCAGTACGGGGTAAGGGTATATGTGTGTGTGTGGAGGGAGGGGGGGGGGTCTGGGGGTCAGTACGGGGTAAGGGTATATGTGTGTGTGTGTGGAGGGAGGGGGGTATGTATGTCTGGGGGTCAGTACGGGGTAAGGGTATATGTGTGTGTGTGGAGTGGGGGGGGGACATGTATGCCTGGGGTCTGGGGGTCAGTACGGGTTAAGGGTATATGTGTGTGTGTGGAGGGGGGGGACATGTATGTCTGGGGGTCAGTACGGGGTAAGGGTATATGTGTGTGTGTGGAGGGGGGTGGGGACATGTATGTCTGGGGGTCAGTACGGGGTAAGGGTATATGTGTGTGTGTGGAGGGGGGTGGGGACATGTATGTCTGGGGTCTGGGGGTCAGTACGGGTTAAGGGTATATGTGTGTGTGTGGAGGGGAGGGGGGTATGTATGTCTGGGGTCTGGGGGTCAGTACGGGGTAAGGGTATATGTGTGTGTGTGGAAGGGAGGGGGGTATGTATGTCTGGGGTCTGGGGGTCAGTACGGGGTAAGGGTATATATGTGTGTGTGGAGGGGAGGTGAGGGGGGGGGTATGTATGAAGGGGATAAGGAGTAGGGGATCCTTTCGTCTCATCTCAGTCCATCGTCTCTACAGTTAATCTAGTTAGGCCGATCTCCGAATGTTTTGAACTTGGGCCACTGTTACAGGACAGTTGTGGGTCACTGTTACAGGACAGTGGTGGGTCACTGTTACAGGACAGCGGTGGGTCACTGTTACAGGACAGTGGTGGGCCACTGTTACAGATCAGTTGTGGGTCGCTGTTACAGGACAGTGGTGGGTCACTGTTACAAGACAGCGGTGGGTCGCTGTTACAGGACAGTGTTGGGTCATTGTTACAGGACAGTTGTGGGTCGCTGTTACAGGACAATGGTGGGTCACTGTTACAGGACAGCGGTGGGTCACTGTTACAGGACAGTGGTGGGCCACTGTTACAGATCAGTTGTGGGTCGCTGTTACAGGACAGTGGTGGGTCACTGTTACAAGACAGCGGTGGGTCGCTGTTACAGGACAGTGTTGGGTCATTGTTACAGGACAGTTGTGGGTCGCTGTTACAGGACAGTGGTGGGTCACTGTTACAGGCCAGCGGTGGGTCACTGTTACAGGACAGTGGTGTGTCAATGTTACAGGACAGCGGTGGGTCGCTGTTGCAGGACAGTGTTGTGTCACTGTTCCAGGACAGTGGTGGGTCGCTGTTACAGGACAGTGGTGGGTCGCTGTTACAGGAAAGTGGTGGGTCACTGTTCCAGGGCAGTGGTGGGTCGCTGTTACAGGACAGTGGTGGGTCACTGTTACAGGAAAGTGGTGGGTCACTGTTACAGGACAATGGTGGGTCACTGTTACAGGCCAGCGGTGGGTCACTGTTACAGGACAGTGGTGGGTCACTGTTACAGGACAGTGTTGGGTCACTGTTACAGGACAGTGGCGGGTCACTGTTACAGGACAGTGGTGGGTCACTGTTACAGGACAGTGGTGGGTCACTGTTACAGGACAGTGGTGGGTCACTGTTACAGGAAAGTGGTGGGTCACTGTTACAGGACAATGGTGGGTCACTGTTACAGGCCAGTGGTGGGTCACTGTTACAGGACAGTGGTGGGTCACTGTTACAGGACAGTGTTGGGTCACTGTTACAGGACAGTGGTGGGTCACTGTTACAGGACAGTGGTGGGTCACTGTTACAGGACAGTGGTGGGTCACGGTTCTGTGGTGGGTCACAGTTACAGGAGAGTGGTGGGTCACTGTTACAGGACAGTGGTGGGTCACTGTTCCAGGACAGTGGTGGGTCACTGTTACAGGACAGTGGTGGGTCACTGTTACAGGACAGTGGTGGGTCACTGTTACAGGACAGTGGTGGGTCACTGTTGCAGGACAGTGGTGGGTCACTGTTACAGGACAGTGGTGGGTCACTGTTACGGGACAGTGTTGGGTCACTGTTCCAGGACAGTGTTGGGTCACTGTTCCAGGACAGTGGTGGGTCACTGTTACAGGACAATGGTGGGTCACTGTTACAGGATAGCGGTGGGTCACTGCTACAGGACAGTGGTGGGTCACTGTTACAGGAGAGTTGTGGGTCACGGCTACAGGACAGTGGTGGGTCACTGTTACAGGACAGTGGTGGGTCACTGTTCCAGGACAGTTGTGGGTCACTGTTACAGAACAGTGGTGGGTCACTGTTACAGGACAGTGCTGGGTCACTGTTACAGGATAGTGGTGGGTCACTGTTACAGGACAGTGGTGGGTCACTGTTACAGGACAGTGGGGGACCACTGTTACAGGACAGTGGTGGGTCACTGTTACAGAACAGTGGTGGGTCACTGTTACAGGACAGTGGTGGGTCACTGTTACAGCACAGTGGTGGGCCACTGTTACAGGACAGTGTTGGGTCACTGTTACAGGACAGTGGTGGGTCACTGTTATAGGACAGTGCTGGGTCACTATTACAGGACAGTGGTGGGTCACTGTTACAGGACAGTGGTGGGTCACTGTTACAGGACAGTGGTGGGTCACTGTTACAGGACAGTGGTGGGTCACTGTTACAGGACAGTGGTGGGTCACTGTTACAGGATAGTGGTGGGTCACTGTTACAGGACAGTGGTGGGTCACTGTTCCAGGACATTGGTGTGTCACTGTTACAGGACAGTGGTGGGTCACTGTTACAGGACAGTGGTGGGCCACTGTTACAGGACAGTGGTGGGTCACTGTTACAGGACAGTGGTGGGTCACTGTTACAGGACAGTGCTGGGTCACTATTACAGGACAGTGGTGGGCCACTGTTACAGGACAGTGGTGGGTCACTGTTACAGGACAGTGGTGGGTCACTGTTCCAGGACATTGGTGTGTCACTGTTACAGGACAGTGGTGGGTCACTGTTACAGGACAGTGGTGGGTCACTGTTCCAGGACAGTGTTGGGTCACTGTTACAGGACAGTGGTGGGTCACTGTTACAGGACAGTGGTGGGTCACTGTTACAGGACAGTGGTGGGTCACTGTTACAGGACAGTGGTGGGTCACTGTTACAGGACCGTGGTGGTCACTGTTCCAGGACAGTGTTGGGTCACTCACTAGGCAAGGCACCCATGGTAACTCCTCTTGTGTGAGACACCACTATCAGATATTGTAAAGGCGGTAGGCCGCGTGGACAAGCCCTGTGGGTGTGTAGGTTATCTCCTTGAGAGATAAATCCACCATGATGTTATCACAGAACGACCAATATTATCATAACATATCAATACATTTCGCGGAACAATTTTTCAACTCCGACAAAAAGATACGACAAATATGTAAATGATATCACAGAGAAGGAAGACATTCGTTCGGGGAGTGAGACATTAGCTCCGGGAGAAGCCGGAAGTGGGAGATCACAGTTTATTCCCATATGTCATCAGAAGTCACTGGCCGGGGACAAGTGCCAGGATGTGGGAGCCGTCAACCTCCTCACCAGCACATCAGCCCCCCCCCCCCTCCTCCAGACCCCACGACACGGCGTCCGTCATACACCCAGAGGTCGCCGTGACCTTGAGATAGCTCTCACGACGTGAATACGTCCCCTGCCCACCCCCCGAGCATCTAAAAGGGTGCATTACTCTTCGAATTTACCGTGGGGAGGTGGGGGGGGGGGGGGTGGTGGCGCGGGTGGGTGGGGATGCGGTATGCGTGTTGGTGAGAGGGAAGAGGGGGGGGGGTGAGGGTAGGGTGGTGATATATATCTACATATGGAAACGGACATAGGCACTATGAGGACATGGTGCGGAGGGTGAGGGGGGAAATGGGATGGTATTACACAGAAAGGCCGGTTAGAAAGAGAAACAAAGACGGAGAGACAGACAGAAACGCGTGGTCGGAGAGAGAACCCGAGTGAGTCATGTCAAGGGCGCCGGGGGAGGGAGGGAGGGGGGGGGGAGAGGGGGATCTAGCTAATTGGGAGAGAAAACGCGGCGACGAGAACCCGGAACGAGATGATAGGGGGAGCCACCTGCTCGGGCGAGCACACCCGATGACTACAGATGACTAAGTTTTGTCGACGAGAAAACCCCATGACAATGGGGGGTGAGGACCATGAGATGGGGGAGGGAGAGTTGGTGGGGAGAGAGAGTGGGAAGGAGATGGGGGAGAGTTGGGGAGAGAGAGAATGGGAAGGAGATGGGAGAGAGTTGGGGGAGAGAGAGTGGGAAGGAGATGAGAGAGTTGGGGGAGAGACAGGGTAGAGACGAGATGGGAGAGAGTTGGGGGACAGAGAGAGAGTGGGAAGGAGATGGGGGAGAGTTGGGGGAGAGAGAGTGGAAAGGAGATGGGGAGAGTTGGGGGAGAGAGATTGGGAAGGAGATGGGGGAGAGTTGGGGGAGAGAGAGTGGGAAGGAGATGGGGAGAGTTGGTGGAGAGAGAATGGGAAGGAGATGGGGGAGAATTGGGGGAGAGAGAGAGTAGGGACGAGATGGGAGAGAGTTGGGGGAGAGAGAGAGTGGGAAGGAGATTGGGGAAAGTTGGAGGAGAGAGAGTGGGAAGGAGATGGGGGAGAGTTGGGGGAGAGAGAGTGGGAAGGAGATGGGGGAGAGTTGGGGGAGAGAGAGAGTAGGGACAAGATGGGAGAGAGTTGGGGGAGAGAGAGAGTGGGAAGGAGATGAGAGAGTTAGGGGAGAGAGAGGGTAGGGACGAGATGGGAGAGAGTTGGGGAAGAGAGAGTGGGAAGGAGATGGGGGAGAGTTGGGGGAGAGAGAGTGGGAAGGACATGGAAGAGAGTTGGGGGAGAGAGAGTGGGAAGGAGATGGGGGAGAGTTGGGGGAGAGAGAGAGTGGGAAGGAGATGGGAGAGAGTTGGGGGAGAGAGAGAGTGGGAAGGAGATGAGAGAGTTGGGGGAGAGAGAGGGTGGGAAGGAGATGGGGAGAGTTGGGGGAGAGAATGGGAAGGAGATGAGAGAGTTGGGGGAGAGAGAGGGTAGGGACGAGATGGGAGAGAGTTGGGGAAGAGAGAGTGGGAAGGAGATGGGGGAGAGCTGGAGGAGAGAGAGAGTGGGAAGGAGATGGGGGAGAGTTGGGGAAGAGAGAGTGGAAAGGAGATGGGGGAGAGCTGGAGGAGAGAGAGAGTAGGAAGGAGATGGGGGAGAGTTGGGGAAGAGAGAGTGGGAAGGAGATGGATGAGAGCTGGAGGAGAGAGGGAGTGAGAAGGAGATAGGAGAGAGTTGGGAGAGAGAGAGAGTGGGAAGGAGAGGGGAGAGAGTTGGGGGAGAGAGAGAGTGGGAAGGAGAGGGGAGAGACTTGGGGGAGAGAGAGTGGGAAGGAGATGAGAGAGTTGGTAGGAGAGAGAGGGTAGGGACGAGGTAGGAGAGAGTTGGGGGACAGAGAGTGGGAAGGAGATGGGGGAGAGTTGGGGGAGAGAGAGGGTAGGGACGAGATGGGAGAGAGTTGGTGGAGAGAGAGTGGGAAGGAGATGGGGGGAGTTAGGGGAGAGAGAGTGAGAAGGAGATGGGGGAGAGTTAGGGGAGAGAGAGTGGGAAGGAGATGGGGGAGAGTTGGGGGAGAGAGAGAGTGGGAAGAGAGGGGAGAGAGTTGGGGGAGAGAGAGTGGGAGGAGATGAGAGAGTTGGTAGGAGTGAGAGGGTAGGGACGAGATGGGAGAGATTTGGTGGAGAGTGAGTGGGTTGGAGATGGGGAGAGTTGGGGGGATAGTGAGTGGGAAGGAGATGGGGGAGAGTTGGGGGAGAGAGAGGGTAGGGACGAGATGGGGAGAGTTGGTGGAGAGAGAGTGGGAAGGAGTTGGGGGTTGGGGGGAGTGTGTGGGGGATGGAGTGGGAGGAGTGTGGGGGGGGAGTGTGGGTGGAGTTGGGGAGTGTTGGGGGAGGAGTGTGGGAGGAGTTGGGGAGGTTGGGGGGGAGAGTGTGGGAAGGAGATGGGGGAGAGTTGGGGGAGAGAGAGTGGGGTTGGAGTGGGTGAGAGTGTGTGGGGAAGGAGTGGGGAGAGTTGGGGGAGAGAGAGTGGGGAGAGGGAGAGGGAGAGTTGGGAGAGAGAGAGAGTGGGGACGAGCTGGGGGTGGGGGGGGGAGAGTGGGGAGGAGCTGGGGGTGGGGGGGGGAGAGTGGGGAAGAGATGGGGAGAGAGAGAGTGGGAGCGAGATGACCAGGATATGAGCGGTATAAAACAAACACTCGCGCGACCTCTCCGTGCGATGTGCGGGGAATGATTTCCTCTGGGATTTCCTCTGGCAATATCTGTCATAAAGCATCTGGCGTCCTGAGCTTGACAAGCCACCACGCGGTGTTGACCTTGTTCCATGTCATCTTCCGCGTCCACCCCACTGACCGCGGGCTTGTCTGGTCCCTTCCCTTTCCCCTTCCCCCTCTCCCACCCCATTCGTCCTTCCTTCTGCCATCACCAAACCCACCCGCCCCTCCTTCACTCACTCACTCACCACAAAAAAATGGCCCTGGTTGCATTGACCGCCAAAACCTCGGTCCTGTTCGATTTGCGTCAGTTCTGTTGGAAATTTCTGCGTTCGTGAACTAAAAACAAAACTGTCTGGGTTATGCGGCAGTCGGCGTGCCATAGTCAGGATCTTGCCGTCAGACCACGTGCGTGGTGGTGGTGGTGGCGAACACGCGTACATCGAGCCAAATGCTACTGTCATGGAGGGATTTCCAACGGGAGCGACTCTGCCTGGAAGCGAGCCGCAATCCCACTGCTGACACCAGTGTCCCTGAGTGTCTCACCCTGAATCTGACATAATGAGTCCTGCCTATCGAGGACCCGGGACCACTTTCATTTCAATATTTAATCAGCCGACCCCTGGAGGCTCTGAAGTTCTCTCGTGTCAGATGAGACGGCAGATAAGGAGATATGGAGAGACTATTGCGTAATATCACACCGCGAAGGCAGGTTTATTGGCCACGACTCTCATCTCCAAGTTGGTTATTATTACATTCCGAGCGATAGCACGTGATATTGTTAGCGTCCGGGAGCCGTCGGGGCGGGGCGGGAGGGATGGCCGGCCGGCGTCGAGGTCATCCATTCTAGGGTATAGGATCCCGTTCAGGTTGGTCAAACTGTCCCTGGGGCAACTATTCTTTTTTTGCGGGCCGTGTCGTTTAGAACCTCTGATTAAATTCCCACCCACCCACTTTCCCCCGTAAATGAATGAAAAAAGCTCATCCACTAGGAGACGAGCAATGGTACATTTAGCGGCTTTGCAAGGACTGTGCGAGCGACCCGGCATCGCTAAACAGATGGTCCCATATTAGATCCAAGCCTCTAGGTCCTCTGGGAACCCTACAGGCGGGGCTTCTTGGTTGTTGTTTGGGGTGAAAGAACACCGGCGTCCAGCCGCCCCCTGACTGGGGACCCCCAGTATATGAAGACGGAATTCCCTTCCGAGGGGGCTTAATCTTCATTCGATGCGTCCCGCTCCTTGGCCAAATGTACGACTTCATGCAGCTGAGGCGGCCACAAAGAAACCGGGATAGTCACCTCTGCGAGTCACGTGCCTTACCTTTGAAGGTCAAGGCCGTTGTATGGAAATGGCTAATTTGTAGAGACTGCGAAGGGCTTTCATGGTGTCACCAACCCTTCTCAATGTCGCCTCTGGAGACACGGGATGAATTCCTCTGAAGATCAAAATGACTCATTATCTCAATTACTTACATCATTTGCCGCAAACCATTTATTTTTCTTCTTAAACGATTATCAAATAACACATTGGGATCCCTTCCGTAGAACTGAAAAAGGGTCCTCTTAGCCCATGAGGGTATAGTCATAACAATTTATTAATGAGTCCATTAATGACGGGGCTTGTGGGCAGAATAGTAATGTGTTTTTGTGTATACATATATGAAGATTCTACTACTACTACTAATATTAATAATATTAATAATAACTGATAATAATAGTGATAGTGATGGCGGCCATACTGTATAAGACTTAATGGTGGTGGTGGTTTCCTCTGTACTTTTGTCATCACCAGCTTGCACTAAACCAGGCCTCGATCTGGGCAGTGACAATAACACAATTACTCCCCATATCAGAATTGGCAGCACGCGCCCGGTCCGACTACCGAATCAAGGCACCACTTGGGGAAAAATAACAATATCAGTTATCCACCACGCCAGAGAACCTTGTTAGTAAACTTAACACACTTCAGAGAGGTCTCAAATACGACTACAACGTTTTATTCCTCATTTTTGTAGTCACGGTAGTACAGTAGGTGGCGAAACAACGCCGCCCCTCTCTGATCAAAGTCGTTCTGGCGTCGTTTTCAAGGTCTTAAGACACCCCTTCCATATCCCGTTTGCTGTGTCCACTGCGTTAAGGCAGTACATGTCGCACATTAGCGCCATTTTGTCAACGTTTTTTTGCCGTCTGCTGCCGTCGGCGACTCTCTCTCGCGCTCCGCTCTCCGATTTGATTACGATCCGCTGTGACAAGGGAAGCCATAACTGTAGGCTGGCAGTTTGTCAGTAGAAGCCGCCGATAGCGGGGAAGGAGGAAGTCCTGGTTCACCAATTACATTAACCCCAAAAGCTTCAGGTTGCCGGGCGCTTTCAAATATTACCACCATACGCAGGGCCACACGTGAGACGCGGACAAACGAAGAAGAGTAAGGAGAGAATGCGAGAACAAGACAAAGACACACAGGACAGAGGACGCGAAGGAGATATACAGAGAGAAAAAGAGACAGATCGACACACAGACAGAATGGTAAAGTTATCCATGTAAATATCAATATAAAACAAAAAGTTTCTATCAATATACTGGAATAATATTAAGTATCTGCTCCGCAACGGCAGACAACTTAAGAGGCTTCTCACCTTGGAATTGTAGACATGAATTTAACACCTACTTTTTACCACTATAGGGTATAACGTACCATCGTTGTGTTTAACCTAGTGCAACCTTGAGGGTAATTAGTGTTTGCAGCACCCCCCCCCCGCCACCCCCTCCCACTCCCCACCCCACCATGACCGGACGGATCTGGTTCAAACGTGTTTTACAGATCTATTCCGTAAAAGAGAGCATTTTAGATTTACCGTAAAATTTAATTCAAATATATGTCCGTAAGTTAAAGTGAAATAGTCATGTATCGCTTTATATTTGGGCAAGTGGACCCGTAACTTAATTTAATCCCAATTTGAGATCCAGAACCTTGTGTGAGGAGGCATGACAAGAGTCTGCACTTTAGTAATTCCGCAGCGATAATGGACATATATTATATAGAGCGGGGCAAGATTATGCCGAGGTGCATGATGGTCAGACCACGTGGCATGCATTCCACCAAAACCAACTCACGACGTCCACAGAAAATGGACACACGACGTGCTTAGTAATGTAAAAAAATAGCGCAGGCTCAATCGATCATTTCGTTAGCCGAGACGTCGGATTCAGCCCGTGATTATCTTTGACATTAATGCGAAAATAATTTGACACCAAATTGACAGGAATGTGAACCCAGCGCGATACGATTATGATACCAAATGTGGCGGCAACGTCAACCCAGGGTGCATTTCTTTGGTAACCCGGGTATACCGAATACGCACATTACGCATCGGTGAACCGCCCGACACCTCTTTCACCTGGGTCTGGGCGCGCGCATCCATTCGGTATGCCGATGTGCTCCGTTCAAAACAGCACGGGACATTCTGGAGAAGATAGCGGCTGATTGAAAAGTGACTGTCTAGGATGGTTTCTATTGCCCCTAAATCAACCGGACCAGGGTGAACATTTCATTAACATTCGGCGTAGCCTGACCGGTAGGTCCGGAAGAGCTGAGTATACCAGGCGGCCTACCGGTCCTGGCTCAAAGAAATGCGGCAATGTCAAATTAATTGTAAACCAACATGTGAGCAATCTGAACCGGTGACAAATCAATTGGAAACCAACATGTGAGCAATATAAACCAGTGACAAACCAACGGCAAACCTGCATGTGAGCAATATAAACCAGTGTCATAGCAACGGGAAACCAACATGTGAGCAATACAAATCAGTGTCGTAGCAACGGGAAACCAATATTGGAGCAATATAAGCCAGTGTCATAGCAACGGGAAACCAACATGTGAGCACTATAAACCAGTGACAAACAACGGAAACCAATGCGAGGCTAATGAAATAACATTGGTATTTTAGACCGCCTTAATTTTGTACGAACAAGGGTTGAACTAGATCAAAGAGCCTCCCGGGATGATAAAGGATGAATGAATGAACCATCCTCCAGATGCCATTGTATATATCAATATATATATATATCAATATATACATATATCAATGTGCAGCCAATGTGCAGCCGATATGACAACAGTGTGGGAGCCATGGGGGTCATTGCTAAACCGGCGCTACGCGTTGCATCAAGCCACCAGTAAGTGCCAGGATCCGGAAGTAGCCAACATCGCTAACGAAGTTATTATGTGCTGTGCGAGTGATGTGTAACCGGAGACTCTATCCCATCGCTTTATCCCCTCGAAATCGGTAATGGAAAACGGCGAAATTTTGCATTATGTGGGCCTGTAGGTTGGGACCAGCTCCAAGCTAATGCCCTATAGGAGCGCGAGATATTCGGACCCGACCGTTTCGAACTTACCAGCACCGGAAATTAGACGGAAGGTTTGTGCGCAAACTCGACCGCTATCTGCATGTGTAACTGGCAGGAAACGTAGCAGATTCCAGACGAGCGTAAAACGTCATAGCATCCAAAGTTACATCATAACTGACGAATTATATCTGGTGTTGTCTGGTTGGTACTTTAGTACCCAAGCTGATGCGGATCCAGGGGGGGGGGCGCACATGGGGCACGTGCCCCCCCCCCCCCGTCGCTGGAAATAGGCGAAAAAGGCACGTCTTCCTCTGAAGAAGGGGGCACACAGTCTATTCACTATTCTTTCTGTACAATATTTCCAGCACCCCCCCCCCCTCACCCCGGTCGCAAGTATTTTCACTGGATGCGTGCCTGGATGGTAATAAATAGTGCCCGCCTTGTTAGTCAATCCTGGATCCGCCACTGGTACCCGATATCGCACCGAACGATGGTCTTAATCAATTAATTTCGTCTTGATACTGACAGCAGTAAATATGATGTTGACAACTGACACAGCTTTAACGTTACGAATGGAATGATAAGAACAATCCCGCGCTCAGCAGTGATGAATGCTCCACAACAAACATCGTACAACTGTGAACATGTTTGCGCTGGGATGGCCTGGTATAAAACGATATGCCAGCTTACGTAGAAGCCTTGGAGTCGTAATCATAATCCATTCGTAACCTATCATAATCCGCTCGTAACTTACGCGAGGGATTTGGCAGGTCTACCGAACAGCTCCTGACGTGGTCACTATTGTATGAGTCGTATTTATATCGCCGGGTGTCACGGTGCATATGATTAGCACGCAGAACACCGCCCTGCGACCACGACTCCAACTACTCCGGCAAATATAATGGCTACCCTGAGAAATAGAGTTACGCACGGAAAAGACCTTTTCCTCGTATCCGGTCACGCCCCTGGCGGTAGTATTCAGAATCAAACCAAGTTGTTGACTTTTGTTGACATTTTTACACTTTCCGCATTCTAAAAATGTCCTTGGTCAGTGGTATAAATAAATCTCTTCTTTGCTGGGACAACCATTTTCAAATGTTTTTCTTAGAGCTAAGAATGTTTGCATAACAAGTAGGGTTTGTGAAAACCGGCCAAGCGGCGTTGTCATAATCTAGCCCAGCGGTAATCAGAAAACGTGCCTCTTCTTCATGGATTCTCCAGCTCCTAGTTTTCATAATTACAACGTGATGTTTACAGGTAGTTTGCCAATTCTCTTACTAAAAAATACAATTACGAAATTTCTGTCGAAAACAAGGCCTCCAAATCTTAATGGTTTATCAAATTAAATACCCGCCCAGGTTCACGTCCACATAAAATAGATTTTATGGAAAAGGTTCTCGGAGGTGCACCAAATCTGCTGGCGGCGTATTTATGTTTGGATCGGTAACAGTGTGTGTAAGGCACGGGCGCATTATGATCACCGCCATGCCCGTGCCCGCCTCCAACTCACTTCACACACTGGACCATAGACAATAATAAGTACAACCCACTCCCTTAGACCATAGACAATAATGAGTACAACTCACTCCCATATACCATAGACAATAATGAGTACAACTCACTCCCTTATACCATATACAATAATAAATGCAACCCACCTCTTTAGACCATAGACAATAATAAATACAACTCACTCCCTTAAACCATAGACAATAATAAGTACAACTCACTCACTTAGACCATAGACAATAATAAATACATCCCACTCCCTTATACCATAGACAATAATAAATGCAACCCACTCCCTTAGACCATAGACAATAATAAATGCAACCCACTCCCTTAGACCATAGACAATAATAAATACATCCCACTCCCTTATACCATAGACAATAATAAATGCAACCCACTCCCTTAGACCATAGACAATAATAAATGCAACCCACTCCCTTAGACCATAGACAATAATAAATGCAACCCACTCCCTTAGACCATAGACAATAATAAATACAACCCACTCCCTTAGACCATAGACAATAATAAATACAACCCACTCCCTTAGACCATAGACAATAATAAATACAACCCACTCCCTTAGACCATAGACAATAATAAATACAACCCACTCCCTTAGACCATAGACAATAATAAATACAACCCACTGCCTTAGACCATATGCAATAATAAATACAACCCACTTCCTTAGACCATAGACAATAATAAATACAACCCAATCCCTTAGCCCATAGACATTAATAAGTACGACCCACTCTCTTAGAGCATAGACAATAATAAATACAACCCACTCACTTAGACCATAGACAATAATAAATACAACCCACTCTCTTAGACCATAGACAATAATAACTACAACCCACTCCCTTAGACCATAGACAATAATAAATACAACCAAATCCCTTAGACCATAGACATTAATAAGTACGACCCACTCTCTTAGACCATAGACAATAATAACTACAACCCACTCCCTTAGACCATAGACAGTAATAAATACAACCCACTCCCTTAGACCATAGACAATAATAAATACAACCCACTCTCTTAGAGCATAGACAATAATAAATACAACCCACTCCCTTAGACCATAGACAATAATAAATACATCCCACTCCCTTAGACCATAGACAATAATAAATACAACCCACTCCCTTAGACCATAGACAATAATAAATACAACCCATTCCCTTAGACCATAGACAGTAATAAATACAACCCACTCCCTTAGACCATAGACAATAATAAATACAACCCAATCCCTTAGACCATAGACATTAATAAGGACGACCCACTCTCTGAGACCATAGACAATAATAAATACAACCCACTCTCTTAGACCATAGACAATAATAAATACAACCCACTCCCTTAGACCATAGACAATAATAAATACATCCCACTCCCTTAGACCATAGACAATAATAAATACAACCCACTCTCTTAGACCATAGACAATAATAAATACATCCCACTCCCTTAGACCATAGACAATAATAAATACAACCCACTCTCTTAGACCATAGACAATAATAAATACATCCCACTCCCTTAGACCATAGACAATAATAAATACAACCCACTCTCTTAGACCATAGACAATAATAAATACAACCCAATCCCTTAGACCATAGACATTAATAAGGACGACCCACTCTCTGAGACCATAGACAATAATAAACGCAACCCACTCCCCTAAGCCATAGACAATAATAAATACAACCCACTCCATTAGACCATAGACAATAATAAATATAACCCACTCCCTTAGACCATAGACAATAATAAATACAACTCACTCCCTTAGACCATAGACAATAATAAATACAACCCACTCCCTTAGACCATGGACAATAATAAATACAACCCACTCCCTTAGACCATAGACAATAATAAATACAACCCACTCCCTTAGACCATAGACAATAGTAAATACATCCCACTCCCTTAGACCATAGACAATAATAAACACAACCCACTCCCTTAGATCATAGACAATAATAAATACATCCCACTCCCTTAGACCATAGACAATAATAAGTACAACCCACTCCCTTAGACCATAGACAATAATAGATACATCCCACTCCCTTAGACCATAGACAATAATAAATACGACCCACTCTCTTAGACCATAGACAGTAATAAATACAACCCACTCCCTTAGACCATAGACAGTAATAAATACAACCCACTCTCTTAGACCATAGACAGTAATACATACAACCTAACCAAATACAGTTCTAAATTTAGGCCTGCATCAGGGCTATTGCGCGTTTCCCAAACAGCGAGTGACATCACAGAGTCTCACGTGCCTCAGCGGTAACAAAAATGGCGAGAGCAAGGGATCGACTTAACCATTCCGCTGTCAAAATATGCAGCGCATGGACTAACAACACACTAAGGCGTCATTAAACCACATGGTAAAGGTAAAATTGGATGTTTTCGTATCACTTTTGGATCCCGAAAAGACAAAGTTTCTTCATTCTTTGTAAGTTTTCTGTTTGAAGCGTTGAGACAACGTTGTCGGGGAGACTCCGTGTGACGTCATAATGCCTCGTTAGTTGCTCGTATTTTTTCCCATCGTAACAAACATTTGTCACCCGCCGGCGTCTCTTGCGCAGGTAGTCTGGTTCCCTGTCTGTCTTTGCGTAACAAATACGTCACGTCTACGTCACAGATAGTCAGGATCCCAGTGTGCGCAGAGATTCTAAACTCGTTCCGAACACGTTCGTTGCTTGTTTGTCCCCAAAATAAATAAACCGGAAGTGTCGGCGAACGAGACTTTATAGCCCTCCTGCCATACCGGATAAGTTCAAGTCTAAATATCATGTATTTTAAATAATGGGGACAACTGTACACAATTAAGGGGACACTTTGGCGTGTCGCACCGGCTTTGTAGAGTGCATCTCTACTCTTTTGTGACATCAGGTCTGATGTGAGGAATTGCCTGCTATTACATTGGCATGGCTGCTGGTTTGCGGTGTGGCAAAGACGATATTATATTAAGTTAATAAACGTTCTTTATCCCCTTACGCCATTAACCGTAGAGTGAATTGAAGCCCTGCATGAGTCTACTTATGATCCGAACCAATCTGTATACTGTTTAAAGGTGAATGTTAATAACGATAACTAGAAAGTTTACCGACGTCCTTGTGGCGTGACATGAAGGGTTTCGGCATTGATTGGAATTCTTGAGAAAATCTAGCATCCCAAAAAAGGGGGATGGGTAAGTTTCGTGCGAGAGGGAATGGCCCACCACGCCCGGCTCTGGTTTTAGAAACTGGATTTGAAACGCCAATCTAGACATCCATTGAGTATAAACCTAGACCATGGCGACAGGTCATCGATACGACGACTGCGGTAAGTTCTGTCGGTCCCAGATAGACTTATTCAGTCATGAACGTAAATGCCGTGAAACAAATTACTACTTAAACCAAAACAAAATCAGCAAATCCATCGTCGTTCGCAGGCGGACGGATGCCAATCAACACATTCTGTGGCGTAAAGCAAAATGAGAGGCTTTAATTTGAGAGTCCTTCTGTCACGCTGATACGTATATAAGTAGGTATGTGGCAGTGACGTAGTTGTGTACTACGTCATCAAACTGGGAACTTTGGTGACGCGTTTTACCACTCAATATTAGAAAATATGAAAGGTCTATATTTGTTTTAATATATGTTTTAATAAATGCTTAAATATGTAACACTGAATCACATAGAACAATGCGTCCAGATTACTGACATGAAGTAATTTAAAATATATTGTTCAGAGATAAAATTGTTCTAGGAGTATCTTAGTAGAAGTCGTTACAAATATCTCAAGAAACGTGAAACTATTCATATTTTATTGCACAAATATATAAAAAATGTAAATAAGTAATCACATAAACTACTACAGTAAGTATATATATATATATGTACGTAAATAAGCTCTGTAACTTGTCATACGGCTCAACATTCTTCCAGCAGAGGGCGCTTGTTCTCCACATCACCTTTGCCCTCACGTAACTTTTAACCCAACGGCTGACCTCAACGATGTTGGAATCACGAACGGTCCTTGGCGTGTAGGTTGGTTTTTGAGAAGTTAAAAGGTCGGCAGGGGGGAGGGGGAGGGCTATTATACAAATCTGGTGGGGGGGGGGGGGTTTCGCCACTGTCTTGATTCCGGAGAGAGCGGATATTTGCGATGAAAAAGATACCCCTATAGAGAGAACATTAATAATGAACAAGATACCCCAATAGAGCAGACATTTTAATGGAAAAGATACCCCTATAAAGCGGATATTACAAAAACTTGCGACTTGGGGGGGGTGGGGGGGCCGAAAATGTGCGTTCATAGAGCGGGTTGCCGCGAAAGAATACCCCTTCCGATCGCATCTGGCGGTAAAACGCCCTGACCGAGCGAATTTTGGCAGTAAAAAAGGCGGGGCTTTACAGCAGACTTGCCCCCCCCCCACCAAAACCCAGCTTTGCATGATGTACTGCAAAGTATCCCCCGGGGGGGGGGGAGGGGGGGTGGTGACACATTCGGATATCATATTTCAAAAGTGCCGCTTTATCAGTTGAGAGAGGGTGAAAACACCAAGTGTCTCTATACAGCACCTATGACCACATGTCATACCTGAAGCTTGAGATGGCAGCCCCAATTAAGCCGTCGTTTGGTATTTCCTGATATGGGACCAATCCTTTAAGCATAAAATTCACGTTGTGGTTATGGAGTCTTGAAATGGATTGCAATATTTTTCAGCAGATGGAGTTAGAAGCGCGTGGAACCCTTTGGGTCCTCCGTAGCAACGTTATTGTTCACACCATTGTTACGCGCCATCACGTTGGCATTAGCAACGGCTACAATACGCTGGTTCAAGTCGTCTCCACTTTTACCCCCGAAATACGCATTGTTCACGTGTCCGTGGCGTTTGTGATCGCGGGGTTGGGGGGTGCTGTGGGACGGGGCCACGTCGCCGATGTTGGAGGGGGTGGGGGATGGACTGGCCTTGCTATGGGGAGACAGTCCGCCGCCGGAGACACTCGGGGGATTCCGGGAGCTGAATGAACCGGAAGTGGTGGAGCGCAGGGACACGGTGGTCGCCTGCCAGTGACGGCGGATGTCCACGTTCCGGATACAGTGGAAGATAAAGATGAAGACTCCCTGAAGGTTCACGAAGACCACAAACACCACCTGCAGGAAGGAAAAGACACCAACATATCAAAATGAAGGCTCCGTGTAAGTTGTCAAAGACCGTAAAAACCATTTTGCCGTGTACGTTGTCAAACAATATTTTAGAGAAGAGAAATACAGTGAGGTTGTTCTTCCATGTTCTAGCCATTGTTTCATCATAGCTCACGTATGACTCACGCCTGCCGTTTACTAAAATACTCCATTTCGTGGGCTCTAACATAGAAGATGGACCAAATATGTAGATGAGGATTCACAAGGATCAAATGAAAAAATGCGTTGGGCACGACTAGATATCGTTACATTCGAATTGATGAGGGTTCCCACATGAACATGTCATGGACTTAGGCCAATTTTGTCCCATTAACACCAAATTTGGTAAAACAACACTTGCGAGACAATACATTGAACTTATACATAAAAAGCCCTCAACGTTACACATCCATAGAAGGCAGTTCTGGGCGTTGGCTGGTTCCCCTACCCACGTGGAAGACCCCCTCTAGGTAGGCGAGTTCTGGGTGTTGGCTGGTGCCCCTACTCACGTGGAAGACCCCCTCTAGGTAGGCGAGTGCTGGGTGTTGGCTGGCTCCCCTGTTCACGTGGAAGACGCCCTCTAGGTAGGCGAGTTCTGGGTGTTAGCTGGTTCTCTTACTCACGTGGAAGACGCCCTCTAGCTCGGCGAGTTCTGGGTGTTGGCTGGTTTCCTTACTCACGTGGAAGACGCCCTCTAGGTAGGCGAGTTCTGGGTGTTGGCTGGTTCCCCTACTCACATGGTAGACGTCCTCTAGGTAGACGAGTTCTGGGTGTTGGCTGGTTCCCTTACTCACGTGGAAGACGCCCTCTAGCTAGGCGAGTTCTGGGTGTTGGCTGGTTCCCCTACTCACGTGGAAGACGCCCTCTAGGTAGGCGAGTTCTGGGTGTTGGCTGGTTCCCCTAATCACATGGTAGACGCCCTCTAGGTAGGCGAGTTCTGGGTGTTGGCTGGTTCCCTTACTCACGTGGTCGACGCCCTCTAGCTAGGCGAGTTCTGGGTGTTGGCTGGTTCCCCTACTCACGTGGAAGACGCCGTCTAGGTAGACGAGTTCTGGGTGTTGGCTGGTTCCCCTACTCACGTGGAAGACGCCCTCTAGGTAGGCGAGTTCTGGGTGTTGGCTGGTTCCTTCAATGGCTCCGAAAGCGCTGAAGACCCATGGTACTCCCAGCAAAACCATGAGGGACACCGCGCCGAACAGCCGCATGCACACACCCTGCGGCTGGTCTGCTGAGGGGTGAAGGGGTGGGGGAGGGGGATGAGGGAGGCAACGCGTGTTTATTATCAGCAATATAATGCACATTTATTTAACGGCAATTCATAGGATGATGACAAATAAAATCATTACCGCCTTATTGCGTTACCATTACACATCCGGATGACAAAATGCGCTATTTGAATCATCTTTCCACGAACACAGAGTTATAATGCTGAAGCATGTGCCTACATATATAACAGGCCAACTTTGTTTGATGCTAAATCACGGAGAAAAGCGTTCTACAAATGTCTGAACAATGTCTCACGTTACGAATCACACAACATGCTCGATGAATACCGGAAGACAAGGCTTAGGCTTACCTGGATTATTCAAGACTACCTTCTTGTGGTGGTGGTTCAGAGCGTGCATGACGAGAACGAACATGATGGTATTGTGAATCAAGATAAGCCCCATCGGCAGCAAACAGGCATAGTACAGCACATCGGACTGCAGGCGACACCTGGCGAGAGAATGCAACGTCTGTATGCTATGACTACGCGGTATGCAAGGAAGATTGTATTTGTACCACGTTATTCGTGAGCAATGTTAGTAATAATGTCAAAGCCATTTAAAATAATGATAATAATAATAATACTAAGCGGACATAGTAACAATTAATAATTAAAGAATAATACAGTGATTTTTTTTTTACAAATAATAATTTAATTATCATAATATCACCAATGCCAACTTAATATAGTACTCATTTCAATTAATAATATTTGCATTTCGAAACATAATCATTTTATGTAAAATTAAGGAATGGTGCAATAATAATAATATAATTTTAAAATAAATACCATATAGTTATCGCTATAAATACGCGATAACTGACCTGAAGACGCACCGCTCGTCGTAGACTCCGTCAAACCCGTGAAGAGTCACCGCCAAGACAATGGCTACCGGAAGTAGCGGCAACGCTAAGGCAGCAGTAAAACAGACGTAAAGACTTAAAAACTCATTCATGCTGCATCAATACCGCGATAATATACAATTTTCAAGCGTCGCAAGCAACATATTTCAAAACCACTATACAAACCTTATCATTATCCACAGCCTCCACAGTGTGGAAATACAACTTAGTGCTAACTTATATCGTATCCATACATATTTGTGCCTCTTAATTTATCAAATGTTCAGTTTTCGCATATGAAAACATAGTTGCGTCTCTATAATTATTGGTATGGTTACAAGGGTACTTACTCCAGGCGACGAAAGCGGCCTTGAGGACAAAATGGCTGCCATGGCTATCGAACACCTTGACGAGCATGAGGTACATGTTGAGGGCCTCGACGGCGTTCCACATGAGGGAAACGAGGATGAGGTAGAGGCGGAGACCGCTGGTGACCCGGCAGCCCATCCGGGTCCCGGCCACGGCCTCCGCCACGTAGAGCAGGACCAGTAGCGCCACCAGCGACAGGCACAGGTGGAGGAGAATGCGCGCCGCCACGCCCCGTCGGACCTTCCTGTGTCGTGACGGGAAGGAAGCATCGCTAATTAGGAATAGGGCATATTATTAAGGGGAATGGCAGGTCAGTGATGTTGTAATGCACTGGCTGTGTCCAGTTGGGATGTGTAGGAAGTCTGCCCCCCCCCCCCCCATCCCACCTCCGGTCCCAACCATGTGCGTGCCTTGCCTTTTAATTTTAGACCCTCATTTTTACGTGAACATCCGTATATTGTTGCCCCCCCACACCTCACTTGGAAATCAGTGGACCCCCTCCACCATTCCAGAATCATGTTATAGACCTTGGGGTGATGTGAACAACTCACCTGAAGATGGTGATGAGGAGACAGGCCAGGGATACAGTTATAAACCTTGGGGTGATGTGAACAACTCAACTGAAGATGGTGATGAGGAGACAGGCCAGGGATACACTTATAGACCTTAGGGGATGTGAACAACTCAACTGAAGATGGTGATGAGGAGACAGGCCAGGAATACAGTTATAGACCTTGAGTGATGTGAACAACTCACCTGAAGATGGTGATGAGGAGACAGGCCAGGGATACAGTTATAGACCATGGGGTGATGTGAACAACTCACCTGAAGATGCGGTAGCTGGAGATGGTGATGAGGAGACAGGCCAGGCATACAGTTATAGACCATGGGGGGATGTGAACAACTCAACTGAAGATGGTGATGAGGAGACAGGCCAGGAATACAGTTATAGACCTTGAGTGATGTGAACAACTCACCTGAAGATGGTAATGAGGAGACAGGCCAGGGATACAGTTATAGACCATGGGGGGATGTGAACAACTCACCTGAAGATGCGGTAGCTGGAGATGGTGATGAGGAGACAGGCCAGGGATACAGTTATAGACCTTGGGGTGATGTGAACAACTCACCTGAAGATGGTGATGGGGAGACAGGCCAGGGATACAGTTATAGACCATGGGGGGATGTGAACAACTCACCTGAAGATGCGGTAGCTGGAGATGGTGATGAGGAGACAGGCCAGGGATACAGTTATAGACCTTGGGGGGATGTGAACAACTCACCTGAAGATGCGGTAGCTGGAGATGGTGATGAGGAGACAGGCCAGGGATACAGTTATAGACCATGGGGTGATGTGAACAACTCACCTGAAGATGCGGTAGCTGGAGATGGTGATGAGGAGACAGGCCAGGGATACAGTTATAGACCTTGGGGTGATGTGAACAACTCAACTGAAGATGGTGATGAGGAGACAGGCCAGGGATACAGTTATAGACCTTGGAGGGATGTGAACAACTCAACTGAAGATGGTGATGAGGAGACAGGCCAGGGATACAATTATAGACCTTGGGGTGATGTGAACAACTCACCTGAAGATGGTGATGGGGAGACAGGCCAGGCATACAGTTATAGACCATGGGGGGATGTGAACAACTCACCTGAAGATGCGGTAGCTGGAGATGGTGATGAGGAGACAGGCCAGGGATACAGTTATAGATCTTGGGGTGATGTGAACAACTCAACTGAAGATGGTGATGAGGAGACAGGCCAGGGATACAATTATAGACCTTGGGGGGATGTGAACAACTCAACTGAAGATGGTGATGAGGAGACAGGCCAGGGATACAGTTATAGACCATGGGGTGATGTGAACAACTCACCTGAAGATGCGGTAGCTGGAGATGGTGATGAGGAGACAGGCCAGGGATACAGTTATAGACCTTGGGGTGATGTGAACAACTCAACTGAAGATGGTGATGAGGAGACAGGCCAGGGATACAGTTATAGACCTTGGGGGGATGTGAACAACTCAACTGAAGATGGTGATGAGGAGACAGGCCAGGGATACAGTTATAGACCTTGGGGTGATGTGAACAACTCACCTGAAGATGGTGATGGGGAGACAGGCCAGGCATACAGTTATAGACCATGGGGGGATGTGAACAACTCACCTGAAGATGCGGTAGCTGGAGATGGTGATGAGAAGACAGGCCAGGGATACAGTTATAGACCTTGGGGTGATGTGAACAACTCACCTGAAGATGGTGATGAGGAGACAGGACAGGGATACACTTATAGACCTTGGGGGTGTGTGAACAACTCACCTGAAGATGGTGATGAGGAGACAGGCCAGGGATACACTTATAGACCTTGGGGGATGTGAACAACTCACCTGAAGATGAGATAGCTGAAGATGGTGATGATGAGACAGGCCAGGGATATGGCGCGCAGGACGTGACCGGCTATGTACAACTCTCGCACATAAGGAAACCCCTGGAAGAAATATTCATGCATTAGCTTCTTGTTTCATCAACAAATATTATAATTGTGGCAAATATGGCATAATAGTCATGATAATTGTTCATATAGGATTGGATTTGATGCAACTTTGTACGTATTATGAGTCTGTGCTTATTTAATGTTTGATGCATCCCACATTCCACACAATGGGAAGGGGTTTTGGGCATGCGGAAAACATGCGTAAATACATGTGGCATACATTGTCAGCTTCTCCTGTTATCTGAGGATGGTGCGTTCAACACCCTGTGTTATTTCTGTTGGGTATGTCCTTATTTAATTCGCCACGCTCTTCTCACCAATGACTTAGCCGAGTGTTGTGCAGGTTGCCCAGATCCGGAACCCACGGAACTGGTGCATGCCGAGTCTACTTACAAAGAACTCCGGGAGAGGCGCTGTGTCCGTTTCTTCACGGGAGGTATTCCCGCCTAAATCACCTTCGTCCTTCTATTGAGAAGCCAAATCAGTTTTATAAAATTAAGTGTTCCATCGTTCTGGCATTTATCAAAACTAAAGTGAGACATGGGTGAAAAAGTAGGATCAATATTGGCGGCGATACAACTTTCAACTGCATGTACGAGTACATTGGTACGGCGAATTGTTACAAAATTTCCAAAAAAACACATAAAAAGCCTAAGTTAGGCCTTAGTTAGGCGTACTAACATAGTGGGATTTCAGATGAGATTATAGTCACCGATGAAACATATTCCGTGTTCATATCGACAGTGTATAATTTATTAAGTGTAATATATCATAATGTGCGAGCACTTGAAGCCATAACTATGCATTTTTCACAAATACACAATCATTTGTTTTTATAAATGAAAATGTGAAAGTAGCACGCACTGATTTAGTCCCGAACGTAAACGCCGCCATAAAGCCTGCAGAGTCGCAGTGGCAGACGACATGGGCAGAGTAGGTCCGCAGCAAATGGCAGCCAGCTGTCTCCCAGGTGCTGGGAGTGAAGCCTGTCGTAGGTGTGGATTGCATGAAATGTTATGGAAATATTAGTTATAACGGTATTCTCAAGGATTAAAATGTAGGTATTATCCCGGAGGAACATCAGTGGATATTTATAGAGTACCTATATCAGGCAAACCAAGACAGTTGTTTAAGACTGATGCCTTGTATGGTCGTGAAGACGGTGTGGTGTTACGTGACACAATAATCGTGAACCAACCGTGCGGGTCTTTCTGGAAGTCACTGGAGGTGTCGATGTGGGCGCACAGATGCGTGGCGTTCTGAAACAGGAGAATCAACGACAGAGGTGAATACAGGTTAATGTGATGGTCAATGGTATTCAGCTTCAGGGTCGTATCCGGACCTAGACACATCATCTGGTTGGTTGGTTGTATAATCAGGACGCTTTAACCACTTTTGGTCATATCGCGTCAATGGGAGAAGGCAGACAGAGGGAAGACATGTCCCCGGGGATAACCCCCTACTCTTTACGAAGAAAGACATGGGATCTTTATCCTGCGACCACCCACATGGCCAAAGCAGGCCTCGAACCACCGATCCACGTGCCGTTAGGCTCTGAGGTGGCCAGATCACTCAATGCGAGGGCTCTAGCCCACCGAGGACACCGAATCTGGCGCATGTCTCATCCGTACATCCTTTCTCGGCGCGGTACGTACCTCGGCCTTGTCTAACGATCGAGTGCACAAAAGCGGCCTAAAACACTAATTCGTTTCATTTCAGCTTCATGGCGACAGAAATTGTACAGACCTCAAACAGTTGACTCCGCAAAACAAGTTGAGCTCATCTTATTCCCTTGTGTTTAACCGTGTACATTCCTAAGTTATAAAGCTCAAATAATATCTGGGTGATTGGGGGGGGGGGGGGGGGGGGGAGCGGGGGAGTAATATTCTGAGTTAGTCGCATTCTACCTTGCTTTGATTTTAACTCAAAACAAATAAGGACTCAACCCTGACTACAATACACCTCTCGTCAACACCGCTGGTGACCCGGCAGCCCATCCGGGTCCCGCACCACGAGTCACATGTCAATCTTGTGACATAATTTTGCTACTTTAATGAATTCGGTTTTAATGATTGGGTGGATTTCGTTTTCATCCATTCTCCAATGTATAGGATAATACATAGTAAAGGTAAAGTATACTTCACACGTACATACCGCTCCATATCCTTTCTCAAATGTTATCTGGTACAGATACAGACTTCACAAGTACCGTTCGATATCCCTTCTCAAATGCCATTAGATACACACCGAAAGCATACTTCACACCTACCTGTTGATATCCCTCTCCCACTGCCATCTCGTACAGATACAAAGCATACTTCACACCTACCTGTTGATATCCCTCTCCCACTGCCATCTCGTACAGATACAAAGCATACTTCACACCTACCTGTTGATATCCCTCTCCCACTGCCATCTCGTACAGATACAAAGCATACTTCACACCTACCTGTTGATATCCCTCTCCTACTGCCATCTAGTACATATACAAAGCATACTTCACACCTACCTGTTGATATCCCTCTCCCACTGCCATCTCGTACAGATACAAAGCATACTTCACACCTACCTGTTCATATCCCTCTCCTACTGCCATCTCGTACAGATACAAAGCATACTTCACACCTACCTGTTGATATCCCTCTCCCACTGCCATCTCGTACAGATACAAAGCATACTTCACACCTACCTGTTGATATCCCTCTCCTACTGCCATCTGGTACAGATACAAAGCATACTTCACACCTACCTGTTGATATCCCTCTCCCATTGCCATTTGGCACAGATACAAAGCATACTTCACATCTACCTGTTGATATCGCTATCCCATTGCCATCTGGCACAGACACAAAGCATACTTCACACCTACCTGTTGATATCCCTCTCCTACTGCCATCTCGTACAGATACAAAGCATACTTCACACCTACCTGTTGATATCCCTCTCCCACTGCCATCTCGTACAGATACAAAGCATACTTCACACCTACCTGTTGATATCCCTCTCCCACTGCCATCTCGTACAGATACAAAGCATACTTCACACCTACCTGTTCATATCCCTCTCCTACTGTCATCTAGTACAGATACAAAGCATACTTCACACCTACCTGTTGATATCCCTCTCCCACTGCCATCTCGTACAGATACAAAGCATACTTCACACCTACCTGTTGATATCCCTCTCCCACTGCCATCTAGTACAGATACAAAGCATACTTCACATCTACCTGTTGATATCCCTCTCCCACTGCCATCTCGTACAGATACAAAGCATACTTCACACCTACCTGTTGATATCCCTCTCCCACTGCCATATGGTACAGATACAAAGCATACTTCACACCTACCTGTTGATATCCCTCTCCTACTGCCATCTGGTACAGATACAAAGCATACTTCACACCTACCTGTTGATATCCCTCTCCTACTGCCATCTGGTACAGACACAAAGCATACTTCACACCTACCTGTTGATATCCCTCTCCCATTGCCATTTGGCACAGATACAATGCATACTTCACACCTACCTGTTCATATCCCTCTCCTACTGCCATCTGGTACAGACACAAAGCATACTTCACACCTACCTGTTGATATCCCTCTCCTACTGCCATCTGGTACAGATACAAAGCATACTTCACACCTACCTGTTGATATCCCTCTCCTACTGCCATCTGGTACAGACACAAAGCATACTTCACACCTACCTGTTGATATCCCTCTCCCATTGCCATTTGGCACAGATACAATGCATACTTCACACCTACCTGTTGATATCCCTCTCCTACTGCCATCTGGTACAGACACAAAGCATACTTCACACCTACCTGTTGATATCCCTCTCCCACTGCCATCTCGTACAGATACAAAGCATACTTCACACCTACCTGTTGATATCCCTCTCCTACTGCCATCTGGCACAGACACAAAGCATACTTCACACCTACCTGTTGATATCCCTCTCCCACTGCCATCTCGTACGTCACATTCAAGTCGACGTCCTCGCTCGCCCATAACGTGAATTCCGTGACGTCCTCGGGACGCATGGACGTGTAGAGGAGAGGGCCAGTGAGGACGTGGGGGGCGGGGCCACCGCTGTCGGTGACGTAACCAGGCTGGGAGTCCCCGGATGTGAGGCCGATTCCCACTTCCGGCCCCGTGAGCGTCATGCGGTGATTGTTGAGGAAGTCAGACCAGCCAAGGTACAGAGTGTGCACCCACATCGTCGCGTCTGGAAAGGTGAATAAAGCTATCAAACATGCGAAACACGCTGTGTACAAGAGGTTTGGTAAATGTGCTAATTAATACGAACCAATAGCGATTGACTTCACGAATGTGGAAGAAAACGTCAAATCTGCAGAGAGAATGACAGATACATTGACGTGCCCTCGGTGAAGACGCCATCAAGGACTTCGCTATCTGTCTTGTAGGACATTATATTATTTTTGTATTTGCTATTTTTACTGCTCAAGGCAAATCGTTTCCAGTTACTTTTGACCTAAGAGTCTCAGTAATGGTAACATCATTCATTTGAATGGTGCATTATTTGCATTGGTTAAAAAAAGGGAAATGTTATTATTTGTATTTGCTATTTTACTTGCTATTTTGTAATGCCGAGAAAAATAATTTCTAGTTATTTTCGATCTAATCTCAGTACTGGCGATATCCTCCATCTGCATAGAGCATTATGAACCTTATTTACATGTAGCACGGGTACGGTGCAAGAAGTACGGACAGAAACATATCCTAATTACTCGGGAGTTGCAGACTCATGGATGAGGGTAGCGTCGACTGGAACATGGAGCCTTCATGCAGACGGCTGCGGCTGAACGTCAAGGTCATTGGGTCATCAGTGGCTCTATCGGTGCGTTTCACAGCCACGCTGATGACGTCACCGCTATACTGGAAGCTGTTCCCGCCGGCCGGATCCCGAAGCATGTCGCACAGAGCCGCCAGGGTGGTCAGGAACCTGGAGTCAGAAATAGACAAGGTGAGAGCCATCAGAGTGGTCACGAATCTAGAGTCAGAAATAAACAAGGTGAGAGCCGCCAGTGCGGTCAGGAATTTAGATTCACAAATAGAAAAGGTGAGAGCCGTCAGAGTGGTCAGGAATCTGTTTCACAACCATTCTACAGACATACAAAGATTCGTATGAGAAAATAAGAGAACAACGCCACTTCTATTGCTCAACGAATCACGCACGATGGGTCTATGATTTGAATGTAGACCTTTTGAAATACCCAATACATCGGGATGTTTGTGGACTTAAAGCGGTGTCCAACCTAATCTAATCGCAATCTGCGCCGAAAGTTCATATCTTAAAATTAAATTGGCGAGTGTTAAAGCTTCGTTCGGCAGACTGGTAAAGAGAAAAATAATTAAGGCAACCTGCCCCCATCAATGTCGAGCGGCGCACCATTTTGCCGGAGCAAGTGACGTATATTGTGACCCTTCATGTGGCGCCGCCTTACGTTAGAACTGGAAGTTATCTCGAGTGAGAAGTTATCTCACAGTGGAGGTAGCCTTCAGGGGAAACGAGAGATCATGGCCACGATTTACGGATAAATTGCGGCAGTTCCAATCCACGCAGTAGACCATGATCTTAGTGTTTCATGGTTTTATCCAAACATATTGATATATCTCTTGCAACGATTGTCTCTGTACAAAAACCATGATTGGAGTTAGAATCGCAGCTATTTATATCAGGGATGATCACGCGCTTTTCTTTTGTTCACAGAGTAGGCGTCATTTCCGGTTTGCATATGATCAGAGTATCGCTTCCTGATTGGTCAATCGCCGAAATACCCCCGAAAAGGGCTGCCGCCTGGTTAAGCGGCGAAATCGTGGCTGGTGGCCACTTCTACATTTTATTTTGAGCTACACACAGGACGGCAAATTCTGTAATTTTGAGGATAGACACTTGGGTATTACACGAATCGGTTTAGCAGCGTTAGAGGCCGGGCTGGCGGCTTCCTTTACTGGACTTGGAGCTCGTGATTCGTGGTGCTATGTCTCCACGGCGCACATGTTACGTGAACATTCAATAGCCATAAATCTCGTCGATCTGAAGTCCTAGAGGTTGCGTGCCACAGATTCTCCCATTAATTTGGTTGATGGTACCCAGATACTGCATATGTTGTTTTCAAATGCGGCCATTAGATGGCGACATCGCATGGTAGGCGCATTGCCAGATTCTCGCTCACTATTTGTGCAGCGATATCTTAATTGAATATCTCCAAGTGCAGAAATGAGTTTATCTTCAATAATAATCGTCGATCAACTTGTTTCTTTGTTTCGGTGGACGGTTCAAACCAGAATATGTCACATTTGAAAATAGTTTTTTTACCCCACTAAACTTGTGAAATACAAGTGCTTACAAAATCCCACCCGGTTGCAAGTTCTGAAAAACACAACGATACGGATTTCATGACATAATTATAATACGGAATCTCTAGCCGAGGCAGTATTAATACCATTCAGTTACCTCCGAATGGTGTCAGCGGTCATGGACGGGTGGTCAAAGACGGTCATGCCGCGTCTCTCGGCGCTCAGAATGACGTCGAAGGTGTACAACAGCTGCAACACGGTCCGAACCGGAAGTCGTTGCCGGTAGACAATGGCAGCCGTTGTAACGGCATCGTAGGCTATATCCAATACGTCTTTTACCGCTTTGTCGAGCAGAGGTTGGTCCGTGTACAGCTCCAGACATTCTGCGATGGCGGCGATGGTAGCGGCGTGCCACTCCTGGTTACGTTGGATATAGAGAGCCAAGGGGAGCTGGAAGGTAACCAATTGTTGACATATTATGTACACGCTTTCCAAGTGCGGGTCCAGCATAGAATTAAGGAAGAAGGAGCATCATTGGCACTCACGCCATCAAGGTCGTTCTATGCGTTCGGTTAAGGGTGTGGCGGTATAGGACTAATATCCATAGTGTGACAACGCAGGGGTCGGGGGTCGGAGGTCGGGAGTCGGAGGTCGGGGGTCGGAGGTCGGGAGTCGGAGGTCGGGAGGTCGGGGGGTCGGGGGTCGGAGGTCGGGGGTCGGAGGTCGGGTGGCATCTGGATCCAAGGAGGTGGATGGATATGAAAGCTCGAAACTGTTTTACAGTCTTAATTATCTCTTATTTAAAAAAATAAATAAAACCCATTTCTCCAAACGTCATTATTCACATAGCTAGTATATTTTGCTATTGTCGACCACGCGTGATTCATAAACGGAATCAACAACTCTTTCATATTTGTATATAGTATTTAGTAGTAATTCATTGCGACTCGCCTGTTGCTGGTCGAGTTGTTGTCGCCTCCCGCTGGCTCCAGCCATGACCTGTGACAGCGGCGGGTCGGGACAGTCCCGGGCGCTGAACGGGGACCACGTAGCATTGCCGTCAATCAACAAACAATCACGTGACACGTAGCTGACATTGTAGACCGCATACGGGCACCTGACGTACATGCGGTAACCTATGACAGCTGGCATCCAGGAGAAGTTGCCTTTATGCGGTACGACCGACCAGTCGGCGTGGCACATGTCTGTGAGAAGGGAATTCATATTATGTTGAAGCTGTTGTTGCAACTAAATTCTAACGCGCAAAGAGGCGGGCCGCATCAACACAACTCCCCGATTAGTCGCAGGAGCACAAATTAAGATCGATGATTTGTCTTCGAAACTTCAAGACGACCTTGTGGAGCACCCAATTCTTCCTGTTACTTTGAAAAATTACGTTTTTCCGTTTAGGAACTGAAGAAAAAGTTGTCGAACGCACAACCACCGGTCTGAAGTTCTCCTGATTGATCTAACTAGGTTGCATTTGCGCCTTCCCTTCCCCGTCAAAGTTGTTGTAATTGCAGATGCAGATATTCTAACCATCTAGTTTTGATCTTTAGAGGGAGATGGTAGACGGTGGCGCAGGGGGCACCCCTCCTTTTTAAAAGTTGCACTGTAGAGTTGCGCCCTCGATTACGGTGCGACGCTCAAATAAAACAATATAAGTGTATCATACTTTCGTAAAGAAGAAAGAAAGTGTGCGGGGGTCAACTTATTTTTCGACAAGGAAGTCAAACAAACTGTGACGGCCTTAGATGAACCGTCCAGTTTAAAAAATAAAAGCTCGAACAGCCTTAAATACTTCAATATTATTAAGGCATGACATTGGATGAACCGAATAGAAGGAGATTGAGACTGGCGAGTTGATCCTTTGACACAGCCGTACGACCCAGGATAAATCTATAATTAATGGCTAGCGAGATATCATTTAGGCTGCACTATTTTGTTCTCTCCAATGGAGAGTTGGGATGAGCGATTGGGGATGGGTTCGGGGAATAAAAATGGAGCTCGCATCATTTGTTTCAACTTTATAAAGCGATGTAATAAGGTGGACAGGGTGTCAAGATTTATCAGATCAGGCACACACACGTGAAAGACGTTAGTATAACTTGATAAATTATTACTAGGCTAAATGGTTAGGCCTGATTTAACTTAAAATCACCATTTCACAATCACCCAACAAGTCTGTCGGTTTTCCTATCTTTGAGCCTACTCTCCAAAACTTAGGAAATGGAAATACAAAAGGGCATTTGATGTGGCTTGACTTGGGGGGGGAGGGGTGCAAAAGACGCAAACACACTAATTATCTGATTCTTCCTGGTTTACATGCAGACTACAAGTTAATTTAAGTTTGAGACTATTAACACATGCCACATCGATAGCTTCGCCGCCCGGCGACATCTTGTCACGTGATCTCTGCAAACTAAACCAACTCGGGAGGTGGTGGAGATTGGAGAGTCCGGAGACTGCCCGGAAAAAACGGACGACCAAAAAGTGCATATTAGTGGTTCATTCCGTAGGTTGTTATAATGATGAGGTAGTGGATCGTATCTTCACGTACGTTTCTTAATACAACCGTTGTTACAGTATTTGGTGAGGTTTAAGCAATAGTTAAACCGTCAAGAACACTGAGGCCAGGACGCCGTCTGCAATGACTAGGGGTCTGGAAGGGGTAAATGACGACACGCGACACAGATATATTTGAAAAATCGACATTCGACATTGATCCTCAAATTTTTACGCTGTGTAGCTGAAAAAGCGACATCGACACAGATATTTGAGAGAAAACGACACTGAATTTAGCCAAAAAGCGACAAGGAACGTCGTAAAAAAACGACATTCGACACTGAGATTTTTGAAAAATCGATACTGGACTCCCCTTCCAGACCCCTATGATTGGCGGCTGCAAACCCATATAAGCTGTCTTTGTTATATGAAGAAAAAAGTTATTAATTACGATTTAAGAGACATATAAGACACCGACTGTGTGTGTTCAGTTGGCGATTTATTCCCAGCGCGAACTGTGCTCCATAAGAAAGTGTTTGCGGAGGAGCGTGGGATGAGGCTGTTAATCATCTTGTACAGTAGACAGATACGTGGAATCTGACTGAAAATATTATATACATAGCATAAATAATACACAAGAAAATATGCACAAACTCGGCCACAGACGGGGAGGGGGGTGCCCACGGGGGGAGGGGGGCACGGGGTCTGTCAGGGAAACCTCTCACACTTCTCGATCTATCAGTGGTACAGCTCACCGATTCCAGAACGACAGCGGTCGGGCTTGTCTTGGTTTTCTTCCCGCACACTGATTATTGTCAGGTAATCCGTGTTGGTTCTCGTCACATCCATTGAATAAATCTCTCCACTAAAGTCCGGGATCGTGCCGCTATGGCAACCTCGCGAGCAGACGAACAAACCCAATGTCAAGGTCACGCACAACGCGCGAAAGGTGTCGCCACGCAACAACTTCATGGTTGTTTGATTACCCGGAGAGGATAACGATTTAAACTGGGATGTTCAACTCTGAGACTTAGTCAGTGGGTGTTCGTGTCTTCGGTCTCCAGGCTTGCTGTGTGCTTGGTTGTTGTGCAGTTCGCTCACCAGGTGATAATGAGCGATCATAATAACCGAGTCATCCGTGAGATGGTTTCGTAGGCGTTCCCCGCGTTCCCCTCAAGGGCAAGACGTTGCCTGGCTGTCAACCAGCATCTTTGGTCTTCTCCTTTTCTTTCCCTGCAGCCCAAGCAAGCATGTGAACCGTCATCAATGCCTGGGTTGTGTCTGTATATACTGCCGCCGGCGTCACCAGCAGCGTTTAACTCTTGCTGTGTTGGCCTAGCTTGATATTATTTACATTCAGTCCGCCCTCCACTCCCTCCACCCCCCTTCAAGTACCCCCCCCCCCTCACACACGCATACATTCACTCCCCCTATCTATGGGCGGCAGGACACCTGGCTGCCCGCGCCCACAATGGACGCTACATATAACCTCTCGCTACGCTCCCTTCCCCTCCATCCCCACCCCATCCCCTCTCCAAATGACACACACATAACCCGTCCATTGCATACTTGGTTACAACACAGACGCCAACTCTTACCACCCTGGACGGTTGAATTATAGCCAAAAGTCGCAGTTCATGGTCAGTTACTTGGTCAGGCTCCGCGTCGCGACTACCAAATTCAGGGGTCTGTAAGGGGTAAATGGCGACGCTCGACACAGGGATATTTAAAAAATCGACATTCGACATTGACCCCTAAATTTCGACACTGAGTATCTGAAAATAAGCGACATCGAAACAGATAGTAACATTTTAGAAAAAGCGACACTGACACTGAAAGTCGTGAATAATCGACGTTCGACCCTGAGAATTTAAAAAAATCTACACTGCACCCCCCCCCCTTCCAGACCCTAACATATACATGGTATACTTTGCAGCACGTTTAGCAGAAGACATATGCGCCTATTTGCCCGAGATGTAGGAGCAGCTGTGCGTGCGTATGGTGGAATATATGTAGCCTATGTTCAAAACCAAATGTGATTCATTTCTTAACAAACAAGGAAATATTCCTACTTTAGGGTCAAGGGTGCAAAATGTTTATTTCAATTTATATTTCAATTGAACTTTTATGCACAATGCGCTCCCTTTATACCTGATGACGTCAGTACCCACGTGACGTCACGCGGGACTGCGGGTGACAAGCCCCGCCGGGTACCAATCAAACATTTCCGGTCTCCGTTTGAGATTCACTCAGGCGTAACGAGACTTCCGTGGACCCAAGAGCAAGCGTACCTGGCGGGGATTTTAGAGGGAGGGTCACCGATTGTTGTAACAGCAAACACGGCAACCCCTGAACATCACGCTGACTAGCCTCTGGTCATACATCTCAAACAGCACTTTGGGTCTTTGATCTGCGAGTGAAATTTCGCGCGGTGTTGTGGGAGGTTGCGCTCCCCTGGTTGGCTTGGCGGGGAGTATTCCTGTGGCGAGCTGGGGTGTCGGTGTCACTCCCATTGGCCTTGTCACCACTGGTCACACTGCGACTGTACCTATATATATATATATATATATATATATATATATAAATATGTATATATCACCTCTCACCTCTCACGGACGAAAGTAGGGATATTAACGGGTCGGTTGCAAGCGACGCCGCCAGGGGCCTGGACGCTACATATCGTAGGTCCCGGCTCCTTACCGCCCCCCCCCCACCCCCCGCCCACGCCCCCGCCCACGCGCCCGCCCAGCCCCGCCCCTCACCCAGTGTGCCTCCTAGCCCTAACCGTCCCCCAAACAACTCCATTAAATGACGCACGGTTACTATTTTTATCCGGAAATATTAAATGCCAAAAACATGCCGCGGCTAAAGACCTGCTATTAAGTCAAAATTAAAAAAAATATCTAATTATATTTGTCTTTATTCTTTATCCTTTTATTCTCGTGAATTGACCAAGAATGCACCAGTTCGCTTTCATATGCAAAATGACATTGTGTTATGAGACTTTTTCAGAGTGAACATCGTTTCTTGTAATGCTTTGGGAGCCGTCTATTTCCGTGTGTGCGTGATACTGGATAAAATATCCTACATTCAAATAATAATAAATTCAATAATTATGGTAATAGATTTTATTGAGATCATGACACAACAGTGACTATGTTGCAAACGATGGCACAAGACATACAATGGCATATGGCGCATTTTATGTTATAAGTTATATATGTTATAGCACACTACATGCAACATGAATGCCATGATTCGTTATGATCAATATTCTACATAGGTCACACTGGAGACATACAGTCATAGCTTAAATCGACCACAAAGACTGTCGGGACAAATATAAAAATACAAATAGAAAAACAATTATGCGTTTATAAAATTTATAAAAAACATTAGATCACTTTTAGAACAGGCCACTCCTGTTTTTCACGGCAACCTTGCTCAAGTCAAAGGTTTTGTTCACTTAGGGAGGGCGCTTCAGCCACTGCAGGTCATATGGCGACCATGGGAAGGGTCAAGGTAGAGAACATCCAGGATAAATCCCCTACTCATGGCGAAGAATTGTCGAGGACCACGTCAATGTATTTACTAATGTGCATATCATTTATTTGACGAAAGGACATTGTAGTTGACTTTGTCCATCGCAGCTTCGCACTTATAGTGTTTGGCTTGGACGGGAGGCTATAGCCGGTGAGTCGTTGAATGATTGACATGAATGGCATGAAATTTGTACGGTATGTGACCATATATCTGTGATGACTAGAATACCTGACATTTAATCATATAATAGCAAATGCCTGACATTTCTTCATATAATAGCAAATACCTGACATTTCTTCATATAATAGCAAATACCTGACATTTCTTCATATAATAGCAAATACATGACATTTCTTCATATAATCATAGCAAATACCTGACATTTCTTCATATAATAGCAAATACCTGACATTTAGTCATATAATAGCAAATACCTGACATTTAATCATATAATAGCAAATACATGACATTTCTTCATATAATAGCAAATAAATGACATTTAATCATATAATAGCAAATACCTGACATTTAATCATATAATAGCAAACACCTGACATTTAATCATATAATAGCAAATATCTGACATTTATTCATATAATAGCAAATACCTGACATTTCTTCATATAATTGCCAGAAACTGACATTTAATCATATAATAGCAAATACCCGACATTAAATGATACAACATCAAACAGCTGATATTTAGTCATATAATGACAAATACTCCAACTTCCACATTCATGTACGTTTGTCCTTATTGATGACGTCATTAATTGTATAAATTTCATAAATTAAAAAAAATAAAAATATACATAAATACCACTAATCTCCTAAGCTCCTAAGGAGACTAATGTTAACCAAGCTATGCGATAAGTAGCAGTTAATAAATACGGCTATATACGAGTAGTGTTTTCCTCTTCTACACTGTCATCTCCAGACAAACGAGTCGCTCCAGTACGCCCACTGCTACCTGCATCCTGACTCGTGCTCTGGACCGCCCCACCCATGCCACCATCCGGACAGCCTCGGTCTTCCGCAGAGCCGGACTCCTTGTTTTTGTCATTGCCGATGGGGGCAGCACTCTCGCCCCGTTTCGCTTCACTCGTATCCTGCTTACACACGGTTTGATCATTGGCTTTGGTTTCCGCAATGATTTTCGCCTTCGGGGCGTTGTGGCAGAGTTCTCTGTCCTTGGGGTTCAAGGTACATAATGGGGTTTCCCCAACCGACTGACGCTGATTCGACTTGACCTTGGCGCTCGTAGAGGTCGTGGATTGACTGCCGCTGAAGGTCGACCGCCATTGCTGTCTGACGTCAGAGCTGCGCGCGCAGTGAAAGATGAAGATGAAGAGTCCCTGGAGGTTGAGACCAATGACGAAGACGGCCTGAAAGTGCAACAAGGCAGTCCACCACTTGACGGCGCTGAAGGTATGGAGGCTTTGTTCTGATGGTTTTACCCCACTTTAAGGTGACGGTCAAATGTTACGACTACCAACCCAAAGCTCCACTTTAAGGTGACGGTCAAATGTTACGACTACCAACCCAAACCTCCACTTTAAGGTGACGGTCAAATGTTACGACTACCAACCCAAAGCTCCACTTTAAGGTGACGGTCAAATGTTACGACTACCAACCCAAACCTCCACTTTAAGGTGACGGTCAAATGTTACGCCTACCAACCCAAAGCTCCACTTTAAGGTGACGGTCAAATGTTACGACTACTAACCCAAAACTCCACTTTAAGGTGACGGTCAAATGTTACGACTACGAACCCAAAACTCCACTTTAAGGTGACGGTCAAATGTTACGACTACTAACCCAAAACTCCGCTTTAAGCTGACGGTCAAATGTTACGACTACTAACCCAAAACTCCACTTTAAGGTGACGGTCAAATGTTACGACTACGAACCCAAAACTCCACTTTAAGGTGACGGTCAAATGTTACGACTACTAACCCAAAACTCCGCTTTAAGGTGACGGTCAAATGTTACGACTACTAACCCAAAACTCCACTTTAAGGTGACGGTCAAATGTTACGACTACCAACCCAAAGCTCCACTTTAAGGTGACGGTCAAATGTTACGACTACGAACCCAAACCTCCACTTTAAGGTGACGGTCAAATGTTACGACTACGAACCCAAAACTCCACTTTAAGGTGACGGTCAAATGTTACGACTACGAACCCAAAACTCCACTTTAAGGTGACGGTCAAATGTTACGACTACCAACCCAAAGCTCCACTTTAAGGTGACGGTCAAATGTTACGACTACTAACCCAAAACTCCACTTTAAGGTGACGGTCAAATGTTACGACTACGAACCCAAAACTCCACTTTAAGGTGACGGTCAAATGTTACGACTACTAACCCAAAACTCCGCTTTAAGGTGACGGTTAAATGTTACGACTACTAACCCAAAACTCCACTTTAAGGTGACGGTCAAATGTTACGACTACGAACCCAAAACTCCACTTTAAGGTGACGGTCAAATGTTACGACTACGAACCCAAAACTCCACTTTAAGGTGACGGTCAAATGTTACGACTACGAACCCAAAGCTCCGCTTTAAGGTGACGGTCAAATGTTACGACTACTAACCCAAAACTCCGCTTTAAGGTGACGGTCAAATGTTACGACTACTAACCCAAAACTCCACTTTAAGGTGACGGTCAAATGTTACGACTACGAACCCAAAACTCCACTTTAAGGTGACGGTCAAATGTTACGACTACGAACCCAAACCTCCACTTTAAGGTGACGGTCAAATGTTACGACTACCAACCCAAACCTCCACTTTAAGGTGACGGTCAAATGTTACGACTACGAACCCAAAACTCCACTTTAAGGTGACGGTCAAATGTTACGACTACGAACCCAAAACTCCACTTTAAGGTGACGGTCAAATGTTACGACTACGAACCCAAAACTCCACTTTAAGGTGACGGTCAAATGTTACGACTACGAACCCAAAGCTCCACTTTAAGGTGACGGTCAAATGTTACGACTACGAACCCAAAACTCCGCTTTAAGGTGACGGTCAAATGTTACGACTACTAACCCAAAGCTCCGCTTTAAGGTGACGGTCAAATGTTACGACTACTAACCCAAAACTCCACTTTAAGGTGACGGTCAAATGTTACGACTACGAACCCAAAACTCCACTTTAAGGTGACGGTCAAATGTTACGACTACGAACCCAAAGCTCCGCTTTAAGGTGACGGTCAAATGTTACGACTACTAACCCAAAACTCCGCTTTAAGGTGACGGTCAAATGTTACGACTACTAACCCAAAACTCCACTTTAAGGTGACGGTCAAATGTTACGACTACGAACCCAAAACTCCACTTTAAGGTGACGGTCAAATGTTACGACTACGAACCCAAAACTCCACTTTAAGGTGACGGTCAAATGTTACGACTACGAACCCAAAACTCCACTTTAAGGTGACGGTCAAATGTTACGACTACGAACCCAAAGCTCCGCTTTAAGGTGACGGTCAAATGTTACGACTACTAACCCAAAACTCCGCTTTAAGGTGACGGTCAAATGTTACGACTACTAACCCAAAACTCCACTTTAAGGTGACGGTCAAATGTTACGACTACGAACCCAAAACTCCACTTTAAGGTGACGGTCAAATGTTACGACTACGAACCCAAACCTCCACTTTAAGGTGACGGTCAAATGTTACGACTACCAACCCAAACCTCCACTTTAAGGTGACGGTCAAATGTTACGACTACGAACCCAAAACTCCACTTTAAGGTGACGGTCAAATGTTACGACTACGAACCCAAAACTCCACTTTAAGGTGACGGTCAAATGTTACGACTACGAACCCAAAACTCCACTTTAAGGTGACGGTCAAATGTTACGACTACGAACCCAAAGCTCCACTTTAAGGTGACGGTCAAATGTTACGACTACGAACCCAAAACTCCGCTTTAAGGTGACGGTCAAATGTTACGACTACTAACCCAAAGCTCCGCTTTAAGGTGACGGTCAAATGTTACGACTACTAACCCAAAACTCCACTTTAAGGTGACGGTCAAATGTTACGACTACGAACCCAAAACTCCACTTTAAGGTGACGGTCAAATGTTACGACTACGAACCCAAAGCTCCGTATTAAGGTGACGGTCAAATGTTACGACTACTAACCCAAAACTCCGCTTTAAGGTGACGGTCAAATGTTACGACTACTAACCCAAAACTCCACTTTAAGGTGACGGTCAAATGTTACGACTACGAACCCAAAACTCCACTTTAAGGTGACGGTCAAATGTTACGACTACGAACCCAAAACTCCACTTTAAGGTGACGGTCAAATGTTACGACTACGAACCCAAACCTCCACTTTAAGGTGACGGTCAAATGTTACGACTACCAACCCAAACCTCCACTTTAAGGTGACGGTCAAATGTTACGACTACGAACCCAAAACTCCACTTTAAGGTGACGGTCAAATGTTACGACTACCAACCCAAACCTCCGCTTTAAGGTGACGGTCAAATGTTACGACTACCAACCCAAAGCTCCACTTTAAGGTGACGGTCAAATGTTACGACTACTAACCCAAAACTCCACTTTAAGGTGACGGTCAAATGTTACGACTACGAACCCAAAACTCCACTTTAAGGTGACGGTCAAATGTTACGACTACTAACCCAAAACTCCGCTTTAAGGTGACGGTCAAATGTTACGACTACTAACCCAAAACTCCACTTTAAGGTGACGGTCAAATGTTACGACTACGAACCCAAAACTCCACTTTAAGGTGACGGTCAAATGTTACGACTACGAACCCAAAACTCCACTTTAAGGTGACGGTCAAATGTTACGACTACCAACCCAAACCTCCACTTTAAGGTGACGGTCAAATGTTACGACTACGAACCCAAAACTCCACTTTAAGGTGACGGTCAAATGTTACGACTACTAACCCAAAACTCCGCTTTAAGGTGACGGTCAAATGTTACGACTACGAACCCAAACCTCCACTTTAAGGTGACGGTCAATGTTACGACTACCAACCCAAACCTCCACTTTAAGGTGACGGTCAAATGTTACGACTACGAACCCAAAACTCCACTTTAAGGTGACGGTCAAATGTTACGACTACCAACCCAAACCTCCGCTTTAAGGTGACGGTCAAATGTTACGACTACCAACCCAAAGCTCCACTTTAAGGTGACGGTCAAATGTTACGACTACTAACCCAAAACTCCACTTTAAGGTGACGGTCAAATGTTACGACTACGAACCCAAAACTCCACTTTAAGGTGACGGCCATTGTTACGACTACTAACCCAAAACTCCGCTTTAAGGTGACGGTCAAATGTTACGACTACTAACCCAAAACTCCACTTTAAGGTGACGGTCAAATGTTACGACTACGAACCCAAAACTCCACTTTAAGGTGACGGTCAAATGTTACGACTACGAACCCAAAACTCCACTTTAAGGTGACGGTCAAATGTTACGACTACCAACCCAAACCTCCACTTTAAGGTGGCGGTCAAATGTTACGACTACGAACCCAAAACTCCACTTTAAGGTGACGGTCAAATGTTACGACTACTAACCCAAAACTCCGCTTTAAGGTGACGGTCAAATGTTACGACTACGAACCCAAACCTCCACTTTAAGGTGACGGTCAATGTTACGACTACTAACCCAAAGCTCCACTTTAAGGTGACGGTCAAATGTTACGACTACCAACCCAAAGCTCCACTTTAAGGTGACGGTCAAATGTTACGACTACGAACCCAAAACTCCACTTTAAGGTGACGGTCAATGTTACGACTACTAACCCAAAGCTCCACTTTAAGGTGACGGTCAAATGTTACGACTACCAACCCAAAACTCCACTTTAAGGTGACGGTCAAATGTTACGACTACGAACCCAAAACTCCACTTTAAGGTGACGGTCAAATGTTACGACTACGAACCCAAAACTCCACTTTAAGGTGACGGTCAAATGTTACGACTACGAACCCAAAACTCCACTTTAAGGTGACGGTCAAATGTTACGACTGCGAACCCAAAACTCCACTTTAAGGTGACGGTCAATTGTTACGACTACGAACCCAAACCTCCACTTTAAGGTGACGGTCAAATGTTACGACTACGAACCCAAACCTCCACTTTAAGGTGACGGTCAATTGTTACGACTACGAACCCAAACCTCCACTTTAAGGTGACGGTCAAATGTTACGACTACGAACCCAAACCTCCACTTTAAGGTGACGGTCAATGTTACGACTACCAACCCAAAACTCCACTTTAAGGTGACGGTCAAATGTTACGACTACGAACCCAAACCTCCACTTTAAGGTGACGGTCAATGTTACGACTACCAACCCAAAACTCCACTTTAAGGTGACGGTCAAATGTTACGACTACGAACCCAAAACTCCACTTTAAGGTGACGGTCAATGTTACGACTACCAACCCAAAACTCCACTTTAAGGTGACGGTCAAATGTTACGACTACGAACCCAAACCTCCACTTTAAGGTGACGGTCAAATGTTACGACTACCAACCCAAAACTCCACTTTAAGGTGACGGTCAAATGTTACGACTACGAACCCAAAACTCCACTTTAAGGTGACGGTCAAATGTTACGACTACCAACCCAAAGCTCCACTTTAAGGTGACGGTCAAATGTTACGACTACCAACCCAAAGCTCCGCTTTAAGGTGACGGTCAAATGTTACGACTACGAACCCAAAACTCCACTTTAAGGTGACGGTCAAATGTTACGACTACCAACCCAAACCTCCACTTTAAGGTGACGGTCAAATGTTACGACTACGAACCCAAAACTCCACTTTAAGGTGACGGTCAAATGTTACGACTACGAACCCAAAACTCCACTTTAAGGTGACGGTCAAATGTTACGACTACGAACCCAAAGCTCCGCTTTAAGGTGACGGTCAAATGTTACGACTACGAACCCAAACCTCCACTTTAAGGTGACGGTCAAATGTTACGACTACGAACCCAAAACTCCACTTTAAGGTGACGGTCAAATGTTACGACTACGAACCCAAAGCTCCGCTTCAAGGTGACGGTCAATGTTACGACTACTAACCCAAAACTCGACTTTAAGGTGACGGTCAAATGTTACGACTACCAACCCAAAGCTCCGCTTTAAGGTGACGGTCAAATGTTACGACTACGAACCCAAAACTCCACTATAAGGTGACGGTCAAATGTTACGACTACCAACCCAAAACTCCGCTTTAAGGTGACGGTCAAATGTTACGACTACGAACCCAAAGCTCCGCTTTAAGGTGACGGTCAAATCTTACGACTACGAACCCAAAACTCCGCTTTAAGGTGACGGTCAAATGTTACGACTACGAACCCAAAGCTCCGCTTTAAGGTGACGGTCAAATGTTACGACTACGAACCCAAAACTCCACTTTAAGGTGACGGTCAAATGTTACGACTACTAACCCAAAACTCCACTTTAAGGTGACGGTCAAATGTTACGACTACGAACCCAAAGCTCCGCTTTAAGGTGACGGTCAAATGTTACGACTACCAACCCAAAGCTCCGCTTTAAGGTGACGGTCAAATGTTACGACTACGAACCCAAAACTCCACTTTAAGGTGACGGTCAAATGTTACGACTACCAACCCAAAGCTCCGCTTTAAGGTGACGGTCAAATGTTACGACTACTAACCCAAAACTCCGCTTTAAGGTGACGGTCAAATGTTACGACTACCAACCCAAAGCTCCGCTTTAAGGTGACGGTCAAATGTTACGACTACGAACCCAAAACTCCACTTTAAGGTGACGGTCAAATGTTACGACTACTAACCCAAAACTCCACTTTAAGGTGACGGTCAAATGTTACGACTACGAACCCAAACCTCCACTTTAAGGTGACGGTCAAATGTTACGACTACGAACCCAAAGCTCCGCTTTAAGGTGACGGTCAAATGTTACGACTACTAACCCAAACCTCCACTTTAAGGTGACGGTCAAATGTTACGACTACGAACCCAAACCTCCACTTTAAGGTGACGGTCAAATGTTAAGACTACTAACCCAAAACTCCGCTTTAAGGTGACGGTCAAATGTTACGACTACCAACCCAAAGCTCCGCTTTAAGGTGACGGTCAAATGTTACGACTACGAACCCAAAACTCCACTTTAAGGTGACGGTCAAATGTTACGACTACTAACCCAAAACTCCACTTTAAGGTGACGGTCAAATGTTACGACTACGAACCCAAACCTCCACTTTAAGGTGACGGTCAAATGTTACGACTACGAACCCAAAGCTCCGCTTTAAGGTGACGGTCAAATGTTACGACTACTAACCCAAACCTCCACTTTAAGGTGACGGTCAAATGTTACGACTACGAACCCAAAACTCCACTTTAAGGTGACGGTCAAATGTTACGACTACGAACCCAAAGCTCCGCTTTAAGGTGACGGTCAAATGTTACGACTACCAACCCAAAGCTCCGCTTTAAGGTGACGGTCAAATGTTACGACTACGAACCCAAAACTCCACTTTAAGGTGACGGTCAAATGTTACGACTACCAACCCAAAGCTCCGCTTTAAGGTGACGGTCAAATGTTACGACTACTAACCCAAAACTCCGCTTTAAGGTGACGGTCAAATGTTACGACTACCAACCCAAAGCTCCGCTTTAAGGTGACGGTCAAATGTTACGACTACGAACCCAAAACTCCACTTTAAGGTGACGGTCAAATGTTACGACTACTAACCCAAAACTCCACTTTAAGGTGACGGTCAAATGTTACGACTACGAACCCAAACCTCCACTTTAAGGTGACGGTCAAATGTTACGACTACGAACCCAAAGCTCCGCTTTAAGGTGACGGTCAAATGTTACGACTACTAACCCAAACCTCCACTTTAAGGTGACGGTCAAATGTTACGACTACGAACCCAAACCTCCACTTTAAGGTGACGGTCAAATGTTAAGACTACTAACCCAAAACTCCGCTTTAAGGTGACGGTCAAATGTTACGACTACCAACCCAAAGCTCCGCTTTACGGTGACGGTCAAATGTTACGACTACGAACCCAAAACTCCACTTTAAGGTGACGGTCAAATGTTACGACTACTAACCCAAAACTCCACTTTAAGGTGACGGTCAAATGTTACGACTACGAACCCAAACCTCCACTTTAAGGTGACGGTCAAATGTTACGACTACGAACCCAAAGCTCCGCTTTAAGGTGACGGTCAAATGTTACGACTACTAACCCAAACCTCCACTTTAAGGTGACGGTCAAATGTTACGACTACGAACCCAAACCTCCACTTTAAGGTGACGGTCAAATGTTACGACTACGAACCCAAACCTCCACTTTAAGGTGACGGTCAAATGTTACGACTACGAACCCAAACCTCCACTTTAAGGTGACGGTCAAATGTTACGACTACGAACCCAAACCTCCACTTTAAGGTGACGGTCAAATGTTACGACTACGAACCCAAACCTCCACTTTAAGGTGACGGTCAAATGTTACGACTACGAACCCAAACCTCCACTTTAAGGTGACGGTCAAATGTTACGACTACCAACCCAAACCTCCACTTTAAGGTGACGGTCAAATGTTATGACTACGAACCCAAACCTCCACTTTAAGGTGACGGTCAAATGTTACGACTACTAACCCAAACCTCCACTTTAAGGTGACGGTCAAATGTTACGACTACGAACCCAAACCTCCACTTTAAGGTGACGGTCAAATGTTACGACTACGAACCCAAACCTCCACTTTAAGGTGACGGTCAAATGTTACGACTACGAACCCAAACCTCCACTTTAAGGTGACGGTCAAATGTTACGACTACGAACCCAAAACTCCACTTTAAGGTGACGGTCAAATGTTACGACTACGAACCCAAACCTCCACTTTAAGGTGACGGTCAAATGTTACGACTACGAACCCAAAGCTCCGCTTTAAGGTGACGGTCAAATGTTACGACTACTAACCCAAACCTCCACTTTAAGGTGACGGTCAAATGTTACGACTACGAACCCAAACCTCCACTTTAAGGTGACGGTCAAATGTTACGACTACTAACCCAAAACTCCGCTTTAAGGTGACGGTCAAATGTTACGACTACCAACCCAAAGCTCCGCTTTAAGGTGACGGTCAAATGTTACGACTACGAACCCAAAACTCCACTTTAAGGTGACGGTCAAATGTTACGACTACTAACCCAAAACTCCACTTTAAGGTGACGGTCAAATGTTACGACTACGAACCCAAACCTCCACTTTAAGGTGACGGTCAAATGTTACGACTACGAACCCAAAGCTCCGCTTTAAGGTGACGGTCAAATGTTACGACTACGAACCCAAAACTCCACTTTAAGGTGACGGTCAAATGTTACGACTGCGAACCCAAAACTCCACTTTAAGGTGACGGTCAATTGTTACGACTACGAACCCAAACCTCCACTTTAAGGTGACGGTCAAATGTTACGACTACTAACCCAAAACTCCGCTTTAAGGTGACGGTCAAATGTTACGACTACGAACCCAAAGCTCCACTTTAAGGTGACGGTCAAATGTTACGACTACGAACCCAAACCTCCACTTTAAGGTGACGGTCAAATGTTACGACTACGAACCCAAAACTCCACTTAAAGGTGACGGTCAAATGTTACGACTACGAACCCAAAACTCCACTTTAAGGTGACGGTCAAATGTTACGACTACGAACCCAAAACTCCACTTTAAGGTGACGGTCAAATGTTACGACTACCAACCCAAAGCTCCGCTTTAAGGTGACGGTCAAATGTTACGACTACCAACCCAAAGCTCCGCTTTAAGGTGACGGTCAAATGTTACGACTACGAACCCAAAACTCCACTTTAAGGTGACGGTCAAATGTTACGACTACGAACCCAAACCTCCACTTTAAGGTGACGGTCAAATGTTACGACTACGAACCCAAAACTCCACTTTAAGGTGACGGTCAAATGTTACGACTGCGAACCCAAAACTCCACTTTAAGGTGACGGTCAATTGTTACGACTACGAACCCAAACCTCCACTTTAAGGTGACGGTCAAATGTTACGACTACGAACCCAAACCTCCACTTTAAGGTGACGGTCAAATGTTACGACTACGAACCCAAACCTCCACTTTAAGGTGACGGTCAAATGTTACGACTACTAACCCAAAACTCCACTTTAAGGTGACGGTCAAATGTTACGACTACGAACCCAAAACTCCACTTAAAGGTGACGGTCAAATGTTACGACTACGAACCCAAAACTCCACTTTAAGGTGACGGTCAAATGTTACGACTACGAACCCAAAGCTCCGCTTTAAGGTGACGGTCAAATGTTACGACTACGAACCCAAAGCTCCGCTTTAAGGTGACGGTCAAATGTTACGACTACGAACCCAAAACTCCACTTTAAGGTGACGGTCAAATGTTACGACTACGAACCCAAAACTCCACTTTAAGGTGACGGTCAAATGTTACGACTGCGAACCCAAAACTCCACTTTAAGGTGACGGTCAATTGTTACGACTACGAACCCAAAACTCCGCTTTAAGGTGACGGTCAAATGTTACGACTACGAACCCAAAGCTCCACTTTAAGGTGACGGTCAAATGTTACGACTACGAACCCAAACCTCCACTTTAAGGTGACGGTCAAATGTTACGACTACGAACCCAAACCTCCACTTTAAGGTGACGGTCAAATGTTACGACTACTAACCCAAACCTCCACTTTAAGGTGACGGTCAAATGTTACGACTACGAACCGAAAGCTCCACTTTAAGGTGACGGTCAAATGTTACGACTACGAACCCAAAACTCCGCTTTAAGGTGACGGTCAAATGTTACGACTGCGAACCCAAAACTCCACTTTAAGGTGACGGTCAATTGTTACGACTACGAACCCAAAGCTCCGCTTTAAGGTGACGGTCAAATGTTACGACTACGAACCCAAAGCTCCACTTTAAGGTGACGGTCAAATGTTACGACTACCAACCCAAAACTCCACTTTAAGGTGACGGTCAAATGTTACGACTACGAACCCAAAACTCGACTTTAAGGTGACGGTCAAATGTTACGACTGCGAACCCAAAACTCCACTTTAAGGTGACGGTCAATTGTTACGACTACGAACCCAAAGCTCCGCTTTAAGGTGACGGTCAAATGTTACGACTACGAACCCAAACCTCCACTTTAAGGTGACGGTCAAATGTTACGACTACGAACCCAAAACTCCACTTTAAGGTGACGGTCAAATGTTACGACTGCGAACCCAAAACTCCACTTTAAGGTGACGGTCAATTGTTACGACTACGAACCCAAACCTCCACTTTAAGGTGACGGTCAAATGTTACGACTACGAACCCAAACCTCCACTTTAAGGTGACGGTCAAATGTTACGACTACGAACCCAAACCTCCACTTTAAGGTGACGGTCAAATGTTACGACTACTAACCCAAAACTCCACTTTAAGGTGACGGTCAAATGTTACGACTACGAACCCAAAGCTCCGCTTTAAGGTGACGGTCAAATGTTACGACTACGAACCCAAAACTCCACTTTAAGGTGACGGTCAAATGTTACGACTGCGAACCCAAAACTCCACTTTAAGGTGACGGTCAATTGTTACGACTACGAACCCAAACCTCCACTTTAAGGTGACGGTCAAATGTTACGACTACGAACCCAAACCTCCACTTTAAGGTGACGGTCAAATGTTACGACTACGAACCCAAAACTCCACTTTAAGGTGACGGTCAAATGTTACGACTACGAACCCAAACCTCCACTTTAAGGTGACGGTCAAATGTTACGACTACGAACCCAAAGCTCCGCTTTAAGGTGACGGTCAAATGTTACGACTACGAACCCAAAACTCCACTTTAAGGTGACGGTCAAATGTTACGACTGCGAACCCAAAACTCCACTTTAAGGTGACGGTCAATTGTTACGACTACGAACCCAAACCTCCACTTTAAGGTGACGGTCAAATGTTACGACTACGAACCCAAAGCTCCGCTTTAAGGTGACGGTCAAATGTTACGACTACGAACCCAAAACTCCACTTGAAGGTGACGGTCAAATGTTACGACTGCGAACCCAAAACTCCACTTTAAGGTGACGGTCAATTGTTACGACTACGAACCCAAACCTCCACTTTAAGGTGACGGTCAAATGTTACGACTACGAACCCAAACCTCCACTTTAAGGTGACGGTCAAATGTTACGACTACGAACCCAAAACTCCACTTTAAGGTGACGGTCAAATGTTACGACTACGAACCCAAACCTCCACTTTAAGGTGACGGTCAAATGTTACGACTACGAACCCAAAACTCCACTTTAAGGTGACGGTCAAATGTTACGACTACGAACCCAAAACTCCACTTTAAGGTGACGGTCAAATGTTACGACTACGAACCCAAAACTCCACTTTAAGGTGACGGTCAAATGTTACGACTACGAACCCAAACCTCCACTTGAAGGTGACGGTCAAATGTTACGACTACTAACCCAAAACTCCACTTTAAGGTGACGGTCAAATGTTACGACTACCAACCCAAAACTCCACTTTAAGGTGACGGTCAAATGTTACGACTACCAACCCAAAGCTCCGCTTTAAGGTGACGGTCAAATGTTACGACTACGAACCCAAACCTCCACTTTAAGGTGACGGTCAAATGTTACGACTACGAACCCAAAACTCCACTTTAAGGTGACGGTCAATGTTACGACTACTAACCCAAAACTCCACTTTAAGGTGACGGTCAAATGTTACGACTACCAACCCAAAGCTCCACTTTAAGGTGACGGTCAATGTTACGACTACTAACCCAAAACTCCGCTTTAAGGTGACGGTCAAATGTTACGACTACGAACCCAAACCTCCGCTTTAAGGTGACGGTCAATGTTACGACTACTAACCCAAAACTCCACTTTAAGGTGACGGTCAAATGTTACGACTACCAACCCAAAGCTCCGCTTTAAGGTGACGGTCAAATGTTACGACTACGAACCCAAAACTCCACTTTAAGGTGACGGTCAAATGTTACGACTACCAACCCAAAACTCCGCTTTAAGGTGACGGTCAAATGTTACGACTACCAACCCAAAGCTCCGCTTTAAGGTGGCGGTCAAATGTTACGACTACCAACCCAAAACTCCGCTTTAAGGTGACGGTCAAATGTTACGACTACCAACCCAAAGCTCCACTTTAAGGTGACGGTCAAATGTTACGACTACCAACCCAAAACTCCACTTGAAGGTGACGGTCAAATGTTACGACTACGAACCCAAAACTCCACTTTAAGGTGACGGTCAAATGTTACGACTACTAACCCAAAACTCCACTTTAAGGTGACGGTCAAATGTTACGACTACCAACCCAAAGCTCCGCTTTAAGGTGACGGTCAATGTTACGACTACTAACCCAAAGCTCCACTTTAAGGTGACGGTCAAATGTTACGACTACCAACCCAAAGCTCCACTTTAAGGTGACGGTCAAATGTTACGACTACCAACCCAAAGCTCCACTTTAAGGTGACGGTCAAATGTTACGACTACCAACCCAAAGCTCCACTTTAAGGTGACGGTCAAATGTTACGACTACCAACCCAAAGCTCCACTTTAAGGTGACGGTCAAATGTTACGACTACTAACCCAAAACTCCACTTTAAGGTGACGGTCAAATGTTACGACTACCAACCCAAAGCTCCACTTTAAGGTGACGGTCAAATGTTACGACTACCAACCCAAAGCTCCACTTTAAGGTGACGGTCAAATGTTACGACTACCAACCCAAAGCTCCACTTTAAGGTGACGGTCAAATGTTACGACTACCAACCCAAAGCTCCACTTTAAGGTGACGGTCAAATGTTACGACTACTAACCCAAAACTCCACTTTAAGGTGACGGTTACTGCTACGATCCTAATTCCATGGGTCCGGTGAAACTACCCGGATGTGCCTCTTCCCGTGACTTAGGAGCTGTGTTACAATGACCCACAGACAGGTGAACTGATTAACCGTGATAGTCAGCTAGCCATGTAGTCAGTAATAAAGCCCTAAGTTAGGCATCGTTCTAGCCCTACGAACTTGACCAGTATGTCGCTGATATTCATATCACATCAACGACAACGGACATTATTTTAATTTGACGCCATGTCGTGCATTGCTCCTTTATTCTTTCCTACATTATCAACGATATATTTGTCATGTAAAGCATCCATTACAAAGGTGCACCCGCCCCCCCCCCTCTGCCGCTTGGCCACACCCATATCACTATTGACGACAAAGCTCTCCTCTCTACCCCCACTCCGCCCTCCATCTCTCCCCTCCCCTCTAGCTGGCCCTCCCTGGAAGACGCCCTCCATCAGCAATCCACGCTCCACAGCGCCACTCTCCTCCCACTCCTCTCCCCTCCCCCCCCCCCCTCTAGCTGGCCCTACCTGGAAGATGCCCTCCAGCATCAGCAATCCACGCTCCACAGCGCCACTCTCCTCCCACTCCTCTCCCCTCCCCCCCCCCCCTCTAGCTGGCCCTACCTGGAAGATGCCCTCCAGCATCAGCAATCCACGCTCCACAGCGCCACCCTCCCCAACTCCCCTCCCCTCCCCTCCCCTCTAGCTAGCCCTACCTGGAAGCCCTACCCTCCAGCATCAGCAGTCTGCCTTCGACCAGCGCCCACCTCCACTCCCGCCTCCCTCACCACCCCCGCCTCCCTCATCATCCCCTCCCCTCTTTCCCTGTGGCTGGTCCTACCTGGAAGACGCCCCCAGCATCAGCAGTCTGCCTTCCACCAGCCGCCCCCCCCCCCGATCACCACCCCCTCCCCGCCCCTCCAGCTGAAACATTGGTTCGCCCTTACATGGAAGAACGACCCTCCCCCCTCCACCACCGCTCCCCCCGCCCCCCGCCCCCTTACCTTTCCACTAGCTGGTCTTACCTGGAAGATGCCCTTCACCATCAGCAGTCCGCCCTCTACCCCCCCCCCCTCCCCCCCCCCTACCTGGAAGATGCCCTCCACCATCAGCAGTCCGCCCTCTACCACCCCCCCCCCTCCCTCCCCCCCCCCCTTACCTGGAAGATGCCCTTCACCATCAGCAGTCCGCCCTCTAACCCCCCCCTCCCCCCCCCCTACCTGGAGGATGCCCTCCACCATCAGCAGTCCGCCCTCTACCACCCCTTCCCCCCGCCTACTTGGAAGATGCCCTCCACCATCAGCAATCCGCCCTCTACCACCACCCCCACCCCCACTCCCACCCATACCTGGAAGATGCCCTCCACCATGAGGATTCCGCCCTCTACCACTCCCAGCTCCCCTCCCCCCCCCCTACTTGGAAGATGCCCTTCACCATCAGCAGTCCACCCTCTACCACCACCCCCCCCCTCCCCCTACCTGGAAGATGCCCTCCACCATGAGGAGTCCGGCTCCGGCGTTGCTGACGTCGATGACGCTGAAGGCGCTGAAGATCCAGGGGACGCCGAGCAGGACGAGCATGGAGAGGGAACCCAGCAGTCTGGACCAGCCCACCTGCATCCCGGATCCGGAGTCCGCTGCGGAACGAGGATGAGGAGGTTGGTTGTATATTCAGGACGCTTCAACCAATTTTTGGTCCTATCGTGTCAATGACAGAAGGAATAGAGAGTGGAGCCATGTCCCCGGGGGTGACCCGCTACTTTTTGCAAAGAAGGACATGGGATTTTTATCCTACGACCACACAGATATGGCCACATCGGGGCTTGAACCACCGATCCACATGCCGTTCTAAAGGCTCTCATGTGGCCAAAGCACTCACGGCGAGGGCTCTAACCCACTAAGCTATCGGGCCGGCCCCAGGAGGAGGAAGACAGGGATCCCCACGCCAACTAAGAGGTCAAACTTCGGCATGGCATTCGCAACAAGAACTCTGTTCAGGTTAACATGCAGGTGCGTCCTGTACGAGACCGCTGAACAGCAAAAGTTTAGATCCAAAACAATAGATTCATAGCATGAATATGAATGGTTAAATGTCACCTAATTTCTAATTTTGGAACCTCATTCAACTTGTGTAACATGTACATAACCTATTGTAACGAAACAGTTTGTCTTGGAGGGCTTTTTTCTACGCATCGTAGGCTTAGAGCATGTTCTAAAATTTCGATAGAAATCAGCCAATCAGCGTTGAGATGATCACGTTGACTTTATTATTCGCATTGTGACAATGATAAAGTATGTGTGGCTTGTATGCATGACGTTATGACGTGCGATGCCCTAATAGTATGTTCGTAAGGTGGCGGGAGTGATAATTGTTGAATCGGTTGGCACGCGGTTTGACCGTTGTTAGGACTATTAATAGAATGATCGTGCCGTGTAAACCCGCCATAACACCCACGGCTCGCGTCCACCATGTAATGCATAATAAGGTGAAGATGCCTGATGGGGTTAATGCAGACATAACGATTGATGTGCTTGTATATGTAGGACGAAATCACCCCTGTAAGTCACATCGCGACATGGGGCGGGTCAAAGTAGAGATGAACCCCGGGAGCCATTTCATCCTACACAAAGATACAGAAACATTTGCACAGGTGGATGTGAACCACGCACCGATCACACACAGGCCATGATCAGATGGGCCGCTTGGGCTGGCCTACCACAATGCCCTCGGTAATTGCCGAACTCTCTACCACCTTGGCCACAGGGTGACCGCCTAGGCCATGGAGTGACCACCTAAGCCACGGGGTTACCAACCAGGCCAAGGGGTGACCCCTAGGCCTCGGGGTGACCCCTAGGCCACGGGGTGACCGTCTAGGCCATGGGGTTACCATCCAGTCTACGGGCTGACCCCCTGGGCCTCCGGGTGATCCCTAGGTCACGGGGTGACCACCAAGGCCACAGAGTAGCCTAGGGAGAACCCCTAGGCCACGGGGTGACCCCTAGGCCACGGGGTGACCCCTAGGCCACGGGGTGACCCCTAGGCCACGGGGTGACCCCCTAGGCCACGGGGTGACCCCCTAGAGGACGGGGTGGCCGCCTAGGCCACGGGGTGACCCCCTAGGCCACGAGGTGACCCCCTAGGCCACGGGGTGACCCCCTAGGCCACAGGGTGACCCCCTAGGCCACGGGGTGACCCCCTAGGCCACGGGGTGACCCCCTAGGCCACGGGGTGACCACCTAGGGCACGGGGTGACCCCCTAGGCCACGGGGTGACCACCTAGGGCACGGGGTGACCGTCTAGGCCACGGGGTGACCCCCTAGGCCACGGGGTGACCCCCTAGGACACGGGGTGACCACCTAGGGCACGGGGTGGCCACCTAGGCCACGGGGTGACCACCTAGGACACGGGGTGACCCCCTAGGCCACGGGGTGACCCCCTAGGCCACGGGGTGACCCCCTAGGCCACGGGATTACAAGACAATATGCTCACATTGCTCTCCCGGTCGTTTCTTCATGTTGACGAGTATCTTGACGACGACGCTAAAGATAATGACGTTGTAGATGACGATGACGCACACGGGGATGAGGAAGCCGAAGTACAGCATTGAGTCTGGCAACTGGCACCTAGAACACCGCCAAGGTAGGATCCATGATTAATTAAGTTTGTTAATAATAGGTGATTCGCCGTGATAGTCAGATAGACAGTAATTCAGGCGAGGTCTGGTTCTGTAACTGAGACCATAATGTTGCCGATACCAGTAGACACGCACTAATAACAACACTCTTACTGACATTACGGTATTAGCACATCCTACATTGCTCCTTTGCACTCCCGCCCCCACCATTATGAATTAAATACTTCTATTTTGTTTTTCATCACCCCTCCCCCCACCCGCGGCAGTCATTCCAGGGACGATATGCTGCACTTAGCAGATATTACACTGGAACAGTTTTATCTCGCTGGAGAGGTGACTTCAATGCTATAGCATAGAGGCGTTCCCATGATGGGGAATCATTACCTGAACTCGCATTTGTGGTCGTACAGACCGTTGAAAGCCTTGCTGTTAATCGCCATGGACACAATAATGGGAATGACAGGAAGACCTGGGGGCAGAACATCTTTATCATTAATATTAATACTAAAAAAAAACTACTGAACTAGGTGCTTATCATTTATGAACCGTATATAGCATGACTGCATCATGTAACTTGTTTTTATTGCACATCTATGAAAGTCACTCTGTATATTTTTATACAAACACAATCAGCTTGGCACAACAAGGAAGTGGATTGCTGAAAGCTTCTATAGCAAATATGGCACATGCTAAAGTCGGCTTTTAAGCATACCTCACGTATGACTCACGCCTAGTATTTACTATACTATACAATACTATACAATAATCCATTTCGCGGGCTCGGACATTGGAGATGTACCGCTAATTATTAGTATAAATAAGTTGAAGATAATATCAGGGGTCTGAAAAGGGTAAATGGCGACACGCGGCACAGGAATATTTGAACAATCGACATCCGACATTGACCCCCAAATGCCGACACTGAGGATCTGAAAAAGCGACATCGACGCAGATTTTCTTTAAACGACACTGAACTTAACCGAAAAGCGAAATGAAACGTTCTGAAAAATCAACATTCGACACGGAGAATTAAAAAAAAAAATCGACACTGACCCCCCCCCCCTCTCCCCCTCTCCAGACCCCTAATAGTAGCATTCACTTGCGACACGCATCATAGTAATGGTGACTTTAACGGTATAATGCAGCCTCCCTTAGACACACACACACATACCCCATGCCACGGCGGCCGCCTTCCGCACAAAGTGGTGGACGTGGCTGCCGAAGACCTTGATCAACATGAGGTACATGTTGGTCGCCTCGACGCCGTTCCACAGCAGCGACACCAGCGACGCGTAGTAGCGGAGAATGTTACAGGCGACGCAGCCCACCTTCCGGTCGCCAGAGACGGCCTCGCTGATGTACAGGACCAGGTTGAGTCCCAGCAGCGATATGCACAGATTGATCAGGATCCTGGTGGGCACGCCACGGCGGACCGTTCTGGAGACGGAAAGGGAGGTTAAAACGGGATACGGAAAGGGATATAGATTTGCATACCACGTGGATCCCCCCCCCCCACTTTTTTTTTAGAAAGCGCAATTTTTAGAAAGCAAATATTTCTTTAGGTCATCCTAGGCGTGGACCATCCTCCTACCCCCCGGTCGTGAATTGGGTGGACTCCTCGGCCGCAGTTTGTTTTCAGAGCCCCCCCCCCCCCTTCCCTTTCCAAATAATTTGATCCGCCCCTGATGTGGCCGACGTTGAATGTCGGTAAGGGCGCAGAACATGTGCGAACCGTTACGAACCTGGTGCTACGTTTTAACCATCGCACACTTCGTTCATGGCGGATCGACATGAACCAAGACAACATGCTGATATGTTTATCAATATTATAAGTTACATGTATATATATCATGTGTTACGTTGGCGGAGGGGAAAATGTGGCGTATGGGTGAATTATCATTTACAGAAAAAAAGAAGTTCCGGGCACCAGACGTTCAATTGGCTGTATGTGTTGGCGGCGCAAGGTGAAGTGGTAAGAGTACTGCAAGGTACGTCGCCGGCCTGCACCCCCGCCCCCGCCCCCCCCGCCTTACCTCACCCCCCACGGCCATGACGTATACTATCGACACTCACTTGTACACGAGGTAGGTTACCACGGTGACCACGAGACACACGCAGGAGACAGCTCGAAGCACGTGGGACACGATGTAGAGCTCGTGGCTGTACGGGAAACCCTACAAGGCAGGACAGGACGCATGCGATCATAACGTAAACATATAGTGTGGCATCCTGCAGTACGTACATATCAGTCATTGCCGCGTAATCATAGCGTCAACAGTGTTTGCTGGCTTGCAGTTAAGACAGGAGCCATGTCTCTGGGAGTTGCGTCCTACTCTTTGCGAATAAAGACTTGGGATCTCAATCCTGCGAAAACATTTGCACAGGCGGGGTTCGAACCGCTTACTTGCAGTTTGGGCTGACCTATAGTGTAGCTACACAGAGTGACTCCCCGCCCCGCCCCCCCCCCCCCCGGGGGGTTTGGCCCTGGCAGGGTCTCAGGCAGGATTCTCCACAGGACCTCAGCAAGTACTCACCAGGACCTCAGTGAGTACTCACCAGGACCTCAGATAGTACTCACCAGGACCTTGGTCAGTACTCACCAGGACCTCAGACAGTACTCACCAGGAAGTCAGAGAATACTCACCAGGACCTCAGCGGTTACTCACCAGGAACTCTCACCACGACCTCAGCGAGTACTCACCAGGACCTCAGCGAGTACTCACCAGGACCTCACATGGTACTCACCAGGAAGTCAGAGAATACTCACCAGGACCTTAGAGAATATGGCCCCAGGAAGTTAGAGAATACTCACCAGGAAGTCAGAGAGTACTCACCAGGACCTCTGTGAAGTACTCACCAGGAACTCACATAATACTTACATGACGTCACACAATACTCACCAGGAACTCACATGGTGCTCATCATGACGTCACAGAGTACTCACCAGGAACTCACACGGTGCTCATCATGACGTCACATAGTACTCACCAGGAACTCGCACGGTGCTCATCATGCCGTCACATAGTACTCACCAGAAACTCACATGGTGCTCATCATGCCGTCACATAGTACTCACCAGGAACTCACATGGTGCTCATCATGACGTCACATAGTACTCACCAGGAACTCAGAGAGCCCTCTGCCTGGAGTTGTAGGAGGTAAAAGGATTGAGGGTTCAACGAACTGCAGAAACAAACAATATATCGATTACATAATTATACTGTTGTATTATCATTTAGGAAAAAAATAATTAGTATTTAGCAAAAAGATCGAGAGGGTGATGAGAGCGACGT